>CM076569.1:549063315-549166150 GCA_034641835.2 Pinus albicaulis
GAAGACCAACACTTGAAGAGTTGTTTTGTTGAAGCAATCACCCTTGGAGTATAGTTGAAGACCAACACTTAACGACTTGTTTTGTTGGAGTAGTCATCCTTGGAGCATAATTGAAGATCAACACTTGAAGACATGTTTTGTTGGTGCAACCATAAAAGTTTTTCTGAAGTGGACATGAAGTTTTTGTAGAGGTAGATTTGAGAGCACTTTCCAGACCTATCTTGGAAACATTTTTTAGAAGTATTTGAAGTTTTTGATGGAGGCTTGAAGCAGTATTGAAGTCACCTTAAGGGATTGAAGCAAACTGAGAGGGTTGGATCTGTAGAGGATTGGAGTTGTCGTACAAGGTTGGAGCTTGGGTTTTCAGAGTCCTCAAATTCATTAATAAAATTATTTTCTTGTTGCACATCTTGTGTTTTGGTTTAATTAGTGATTTTAACTGGCATACTATAACAATTGTAAAGAAATATTGATTCAACCCCCCTCTCAATATTTCCAACACTAGCACACCTTACATTTTTTCCACCTTGCAATATTTTTATTGACATGCTAGAAGGAATTTTCACAATGCAATGTTATTGTTCGTAATCTAGTTGTTTATGATAGAAGGAAATCTAACATGTGTTAGAGTTCCTTCACCTTGGAATGTTCTTACTAGCAATGTGCTTGTGCTTGTGTTAAAACGAAATATAGCATGCACTAGATTTCTTTTGGCATGCAATGTTGTTGTTGGTAGTATGCTTGTATTTGTGCTACATGTAAAGCTAACACTGGTTAAATTTCTTTCACCTTGCAATGTTGTTATTGGAAAAATGCTTGTGTTTGGGCTAGAAACTATGTTAGATTTTTTTTGCTTTGCAATATTGTTGTTGTCTATTTGGTTGTTTATGATAGAAGGAAATCTAGCACGTGTTAGATTTCCTTCACCTTGGCAATGTTATTGGAAATGTGCTTGTGTTTGGGCTAGAAGTTGTGCTAGATTTCTTTTGCTCTACAATATTGTTGTTGTCAATTTGGTTGTTTATTATAGAAGGAAATCTAGCACGTGTTAGATTTCCTTCACCTTGGCAATGTGCTTGTGTTTGTGTTAGAAGGAAATATAACATGTGTTAGGTTTCTTTTGGCATGAAATGTTGTTGGTAGCATGCTTGTATTTGTGCTACATGTAAACCTAACATGCATTAAATTTCTTTTACCTTGCGATGTTGTTATTGGAAATGTGCTTGTGTTTGTGATAGAAGTTGTTCTAGATATCTTTTTCCATGCAATGTTGTTGTTGGAAATATGCTTTTGTTTATGTTGGAAGCAAATCTAACACGCTAGATTTCTTTCACCCTACAATGTTGTTGTGTGCTTGTGTTTGTGCTATGCATAAATCTAACACGTGTTAGATTTTCTTCACCTTGCAATGTTTTTATTGCCAACATTCTTCAATTTTGGCTCGAAAGAAATCTAGCATGCGCTAGATTTTTTTTTTCATTGCAATGTGGTTGTTGACAATATGCTTTTGTTTGCGCTAGAAGTAAATATACCATGTGCTAGATTTATTTTATCTAGAAATGTTGTAATGTGTTTGTGTTTGTGCTAGAAAGAAATCTAGCATACATTAGATTTCTGTCACCCTTCTATGAGTTTATTGACAATGTGTTTGTATATGCATTAGAAGGAAATCTAGTGTGCACTAGATTTCTTTCGCATTGCAATGTTGTTGTTGGCAATTCAATTGTTTGTGCTAGAAGGAAATCTAGTATGCACCATATTTCCTTCACCACAATGATGTTATTGGAAATGTGCTTGTGATTGTGCTAAAAGGAAATCTAGCATGTGCTAGATTTCTTTTGCCCTAGAATGTTGTTGGTAATATGTTTGTGTTCATGCTATAACAAAATCTGGCATGCACTAGATTCTTAAGCCCTACAATGTTATGTGTTTGTGTTTGTGCTAGAAGGAAATCTATCACACCAAATTTCTTTTGTCTTGCATAAGGTATTTTTGACAATATGCTTGTTTGTTCTAGAAGCAAATCTAATATGCGATATGTTTCTTTCACCCTACAATATTGTTATGTGCTTTTGTTTGGGAGAGAAGGAAATCTAGCATGTGTTAGATTTCATTCACCTTGCAATGTTGTTATTGGTGACATGTTTGTGTTTGAGATAAAAGTACAAATAGCATGTTAGATCTAATTCACCTTGCAATATTGTGATTGGAAATATGCCTATGTTTGTGATAGAAGAAAATCTAGCATGATATAGATTTCATTTACCCTACAATATTGATGTTGCCAATATGTTTGTGTATGGTGGGAGGAATTCTAGCATGCACCTAATTTTTTTTGCAATGCAATAATGGTGTTAGAAATGTGCTTATGTTTGTACTAGAATAAAATCTAGTATGCAATAGATTTGTTTCACAATGCAATATTGTTGTTGGAAACCTACTTGTATTTGTGCTAGAATGAAATATAACCTGCATTGTATTTCTTTTGCAATGCAATATTGTTGGAAATGTACTTGTGCTTGTGCTAGAAGGAATTCTATCATGCATTGGATTTCGTTTTCACTACAATGTTATTGTTGGAAATGTGCTAGAAGTAAATGAAGCATAGGTTATATATCTTCCACCCCGCAATGTTGTTTTTGGGAATGTGATTTTGTTTGTGCTAGAAGAAACTCTAGAATGTGTAAGATTTCTTTTAATTTGCAATGCTTTTGTGAGTAACATGCTTCTATTTACGCTAGAAGCAGATTTAGCATGTGGTGGATTTCAAATGCCTTACAAAATTGTTGTTGGAAATGTGCTTGTGTTTTAGAAGGAAATCTAGCATGTGCTAGATTTATTTGACCATGTAACGTTTCTTCTAGCAATATGCTTATGTTTGTAGTAGAAGGAATGATATTGATTGTTAGCTTTCATTTAAGGTGCAATGTTGTTGTTCGAAATGGGATTCTACTTGTGATAGAAGGAAAGCTAGCATACATTATATTTCCTTCATAATGTAATGCTGTTATTAGAAATATGTATGTTGTTATGCTAGAAGGAAGGTTATAATGTGTTAAATTTCCTTCATCTTGCAATGTTATTGTTGAAAATGTGTTTGTGTTTGTGATAGAAGTAAATCTTGCATCCGTTGAATTTTTTTCGCAATGCAACATTATTGTTGGAAATGTGCTTGTATTTGTGTTAGAAGGAGCTATAAAATGCACTAGATTTCTTTGTTCTTGTTCCAAAAGGAAAACTATCAAGATTTCACCCTCACCAAGGTTAGTGCTCTGAAATTATTCTTGGCAATGCATTTGTGATTATGCAAGAAGGATACCTAGTGATTACTAGCTTTCTTCTAGACACCATTACACTTATGCAACCAATGCTCTAGGGGTGACATTGTCTCAATAATCACAACGGTTAGAGTTATAGCTTTTGATGTGCCCTTTTATTGAATTTGGAACAATTTATGGAGATCAATGATAGTGCAAAAGAATTGTATATAGATATATGTTGTTGTTGGCACTACATTTGTGCTTGAGTTGGAAGGAAAGATAATGGTATAGCTTTCCTTTTGGCACAAACACAAAAATCCAATCATAATTATTTGATCCATGGAGAATAATGTGATCTTTGTATAATTTTGAAGTTTATGAATAAATGTATTATTGAGGTATACTATATTTTTCTTCCAATGCAAATATATGCAACTTTAAAGTATCAAGCATAATTTTTTAACATGTATTGTTTTTCTCTCTATTTTGTTGTATAGTTATGAACTTCCAAAAACAATTTCACTAATTTTTGGATGCATAAGATAAGACTCTTCGTCATCAACATAAAAATCTAGGAAAACTCAAATCTACACTTTTCAAGGACCTAAAGTTAACATCCCTTTGTATCCATCCTCAATAGTATGTCCTTATTGTGTATAGGTAGGGAGTGCTAACATTGGAACTAAAGATTTGTAAAATGAAATTTCTTTTCTTTTAGAATAAAAATGAGAATTATCTAGTATTTACAGTACCAAAACTTTTATTTGGAAGAAAACCTCTAGTTTGCCTTTTGATTATCAAGTTGAAACATCAAACATCCTCTCTAAGTGAATATAATTTCTCATTTTCATGGGGCTTTTAGACATCTTATGTAGCATCAATCTCATAATTTCTTAGATTTTACAATGGACCATGTTTTGGTTCTTCAACTTCTACAAATTTCTTATGATCATTATTCATACACATGCATTAAGACTACAAGTGTCATTTCTGAAGTTAAATAGGAACTTGGTGGTTTGATATGAGCTTATATTTGTCATTCAAAACTTTTATTTGGAAGAAAACCTCTAGTTTGGCTTTTGATTATCAAGTTCAAACATCAAACATCCTCACTAAGTGAAAAAATATTTTCTCCTTTTCATGGGGCTTTTAGACATGTTATGTAGCATCAATCTTGGAATTTCTTAGATTTTACAATGGACCATGTTTTGGTTCTTAAACTTCTACAAATTTCTTATGATGATTATTCATACACATGCATTAAGACTACAAGTGTCATTTTTGAAGTTAAATAGGAACTTGGTGGTTTGATATGAGCTTATATTTGTCATTCTATGATGCTATCTACATCTCTAATTGCATGGTCTTCATATATGTTTTTTGTGTAATTTTCATGTAAAGTAATTTTTGGTAGTAGGCACTAGATGGTGGGGAACAATGTTTCATTACATACAATATGACTACCATACTATTTGAATTATTGCATCTATATTACTTTTTGAAAGTTGTGTGTTTTTGCGAAAATATAAAATCACACTTTACATGGTTCAACCTTTTAATTACAATTTATGGTTTAATTGTTGTTACAGAATTGGTACAAGCTACAATGGAAAATATAGCAAAAGGGGACTATGTTGATCTCCTTATTAATGATCAAGTTGTTGGGCTAGGAAGGGTTGAATCTACAGAGACTGGAACTTATTATGTCGAAGAAAGGGTTAATGCATGTTATGTTGCAATTTTGATAATTGATGTCACTCAACCACATTTGATTGAGGATGTTGATGAAGGGGACATACATCCATGGAAGATCAGGGATTTGAGGCACAACATAGGTAAATCAAAATATTGAAGCATGTGTTCAAATATTATTGATAGTATAATACATTTTTTTTGAGTAAATACTAACCTTATTTACATTCGTTTATAGGTGAAAATGTTTCTTCTACATTTTCTATTGGAGAAAAGGTAGATCTTCTGCAAAATGGAGTGAAGGTTGGTGAGGGATCCATATTCAATATAGAGCTTGGGCATAAAGTGCATGGAAAGATGGTAAAGAAAGGATGCATAGTGGTTAAAATTGAGAAGGTTTTAAAACATGATGTTGCTCTACCACATCCAACAGGATCTGAGCATACACTAGGGGGTGCATTGGAATCTTATGAGATTTGGCCAGAATCAGATTTGGAAACTCATTGTCATGATAATACCATAAATATTCCCCAAGATAGGGTTAAATTCATATGTAAAAAGGTTTCTCTTACACATGAATGCATGGGAACAAGCATGTGCATTGCCAAAGGAATGCTAGTTAATGTCTGCGAGGATGACATTGTTGAAGGTGAAACACTAGGAGAAATGGACTTTGGTGTTTTTTTGGAAGAGATAGATGGAAATTGTGAAATATGCAGAATTGGGGATAAGTTTATAGATTTTTTGGTTAGATGGCCAATAAATAAGTTGGTGGATGACAAAGGTGTGATATTAAGGGTTAAGGAAAAGTTCAAGGAGCCAACCAAGGAAATGGTGTTATGGGATGTTATAGAAGACACAAATCCCTTAAACAAATGGGTTGGGAATCTTTGTAATGAAAAATATATAAAATCAATTGATATGCATGTAACAAGGCCATATAGAAGGAATAAATGAGTTATGGCTACAACAAAAATTGCAAAATGTCAAACAAATATAGATGAAGAGAAAGAAATTCGACTTTTGGCAGCAGATGTATGTTGTACAAAAGATTGTCTTCAACATGTGGATAGGAAGGCCATTGTAGGTGCTAGAAGGGGCATGAGACAAATAAATAAAAATGGTATTAGGGAATTTGTCTTGAATTCACTCACGTCAAACACAATCATGTCAAGGAGCCATGGCCATGGCCTACCACCTATTTCTAGAAATGTAAAGGACATGAGATTTAATGGGAATATTATTTGTAAGAAAGCATGGTATAAAATACATAATATTCCTCAAAGCACATTCTATAACTACCAACAATATTTCCAAAATGGTCAGATCAAAGCTATTCATGGTAACACCAACACATGCAAAGCACAAGGACACACCGTGGCAGCCATAGAAATATTGCACAAAATTGTAATGGATAATTCAGATTTTTCACCAAACCAAACACGTCAAGTTGAAGAAGATGGAACATATGCTCCTTTAAGATTGCTTCCTTCGACTTACACATGAAATTCTTTATTAAAAGAGATCAATGAGGCTCTTCAAAAGCTCAATTACCCATCAATATCACAGTCAACAATGAGCAAGAGATGGAATACTAAGTTTTGAGATGTGGCATATTCAAAGAACACCAACTTCAGTAAATGCAATGAATGTATTGTGTTGAAAGCATAGATGAAGTCAACGACTACAAAAGAGATGGAAGAAAAGGCACGAGGTAGGCTGAACAAACATACCAAGATTGTTATGTGTGGAAGATATTGCTACTATGCCCATAGAATTATGTCAGAGCGGTTTCCAAAGGAGTATTTGAGCATTATCCATGATAAAATGGATAAAACAAAGACTTCAATCCCAAGGCTACGTGTCAAATCAAAATCTATTGTAGGAACAACTTTAGGTGTGTCGTTGACAAGGATGCTAACACATGGGCATAACACAGGAGGTTTTGGTCATTTCTCCCTACCATTTGTACATATGGGATCACAATTTACTATTACATCCCTTGCAAAGTGCTTAAGGGACCTTGAAGACCCACAAATTGATATGTATGGTGATCTACTTTATGAGAGTGGAAGTTCAAGAAACCCACTTACAAATGCATTACTTGACACCTCTATTTACTCAAAATGTCAAGTTTACAAGGATGATTTTATATCTCATGGAAGATCAAAGAGACAAAATGTTGATTTTAAAGCTCTTCCTCCACTTTTGTTGTTATAGTTGGACAATGCAGCAAGTGATAATAAGAATCACTATCTTTTCATGTTTTTATCACTTTTAACTGCACTTGGTGTCTTCATCACTATTGAGGTTGGATTCTTGCCTGTGGGGCACACCCATGAAGACATCGATGTAACTTACAGAAGAATGTCTTCCAACCTAAAAAGTAAAGATATATATTCTTTACCTGAAATGATGGATACATATCGCAAAATTGAAGAAAACCAAGTGTTTCCACCTACACTTATTGACAAGGTCTATGACTTCAAAATTTTCCTTAATGGATACATCAAGGAGGGAAAAAATGCACTAGTTGGACATCTTAATGTTCAATACTTCCAATTTCTTGTACTCAATGATATTCTAGTACTAAGGTACAAAGAATCCATTAGAGATACAGAGTGGTTAGAACCAGTTGAGTTATGGAATATAGATGATGAAGGTCGACCTATAATTCCCATAGGGAACCCATCTTTCTTACATTCCAAAAAGAATGATGCCTATTTCAAAGAACTAAAGGAAGGGATAACATCATACATAAAAATGTGGAAAGACAGTATCGGGAACGAAGATTCACCAATTGTTACAGAGGAATGGAAAAATAAAGTAGTGTATTGGGAAAGAGTTCTTGATACATTAGATGGAATCTATAATGATCATAGAATAATAGATGGAAGTGATTCATCTTTTGAGGATTTCTGGCCCAAGACAAGGCACGTTGTTGATGTTGATCGTAATGCACTCCATGTAATCTCAAGTATTATGGATGAAGATTTTGATAATGAAATAGTTGAACTCGTATATGTTGGACCCAAATGCAACAAGCCAAAGCCAACATTCAATCCAAAGATTGATGTTCAGAAAGGAAAGATGTTGCTAGTTAGATCAGGAAATGAGGATGCAGGAGAGATGATTTGGATGGAAAAATCCATCTCAGATATATTTAGGGATAATGAAAGTGAGAATCTTCATGTAAAGGTTGATTGGTGGAAGCCTATTTCAGGGAAATACAATGGAAATTTTTTAGAGCAATATTGGATACCAAATCTTGATGACACAGAACTTGGCTCTATTCCAATTAATACCATAGTTTGGGCATGGCTGCCAAATAAAGAACATTGCAAGAAGACCAAGATATATAAATATGGTCTAGAAGTTGTTCTTGACCTACTTTGGCGAATATTTTAAGATTAGGTTTATATGATTCATGAATGTGATTTTTTTTTAAGGATCTTTTAATATGCATTCAGACACACTTTTCAATATTTGTTGTATATCAAATATTCTCTTCATATTATTTTTGGAGGAGTTTTATATTATTTAGTATTTCAATGTAATCATGTGGTGATACAAATGACATGACTGTGCCATAAAATATTTAAGTTTTTAAAGCTTTGTTTGACCAGCATGACTTGTCACCATATCAAATATGCATAATCAAATTCAATAATGCACTTAAAAACAACATCTTCTAAACTTGGTCTATTAAAACAATAATGGAGTAGCTAATTAGTATTCTATTTAATGTAAACCATTTAAACACTTAATGAAAAAATGTTAGACATTTGTAATAATGTTTGCAGTGAGTTTTCCTTAATATTCCTTATTATAATTGATCTAATTCAAATTTGTTGTTTTGTTGCACTCTAATTTATAAAAAAAGTGATTTTGATCATTGAACAACACAACTAGACTTATAAAATATTTCCTCTTATAGACTTTGAAGTGGTGCCAACATTGTACTAGCATAATAAATTTGTACTCAACATAGGAAAAGTAGTTAGTGTCAATTTAAAATGGTTAATAATAGTAAGAAACACAATATTCATATATTGTTAAATAACTTTATAGGTAAGAATATTTTTACAAAATCTATTATTCACAAGTCAAATTTAATACATAAATATAAATATTAATGATAATAGAAATAATGTAACTTGGAATCTAAGTTTTAGATGAATGTCAATATGTTCTTTTCAATATAATATCCTTAAACACTCCAGGAATAAAAACTAAACATTTGTAATAAATAGTTTAGTCAATTTTCTCTCTTTCCTCTTGGATTTGAAAATAATCAAATTGTATTACTTTGTTACTATTCTAATTCATGATTGATTTTGATAATTAAAATGATTAGTAATTGAGTGGAGAGGCGAGGCTCATTCTAAAACCTAGTATGAGGGGATGTGTAAGTTCGACTATAATTTTTTTTTCAAGGATCTATTAATATACATTTAGACACACTTTTCAATATTTGTTGTATATCAACTATTCTCTTCATATTATTTTTGGAGTTTTATATTATTTAGTATTTCAATGTAATCACGTGGTGATACAAATGACATGACAGTGCCATAAAATATTTAAGTTTTCAAAGCTTTGTTTGACCAACATGACTTCTCACCATATCAAATATGCATAATCAAATTCAATAATGCACTTAAAAACAACATCTTCTAAACTTGGTCTATAAAAAAATAGTTTTTAACTTAGTTTTTAACACAAAAGTACAAATAATAAATAATAAATAAATTATACTACTACTCTCATTCAACATTTAAATCAACATTTAATCCCTCTAGGCTCATGTTAAATCTGTATTTAAGGTGGATCTATGCTGGTATATATTGGACACATTACTATGATAATTTGTCATTAAATAACTTTATACTTAATATATATCTTGCATATTAATCTATTATTCATCAAGTCAATCTCAATTAAGTTAGTTTTTCACAAAAAAATAAATAATAAATAATAAATAAATTATACTACTACTCTCATTCAACATTTAAATTGATCGTAAAAAAATATTTTCTCATGTCAACTTTAAAATGGTTCAAACTTCCTACAATAGTATGTAATGATGATGGTGATAATGATGATTATCATCCACTAAGACCAAATAATATGGTATATAAGAAGCCATAAAGATATTACTCTAAATTCTTAAGAATTTTATTGTTAATATGCTAAAAAAGCATTAAAATAAGTGTTTCAAGATCATCATAATTTTGTTTAGTTAAAAGATCAAGAAGGTTGGTAGTGCCACAAATATTTTGAAATTTAAATCCAAATTTGAGTATAAAGTGGATGATCTAAGAGGGTTTTTCATCTTCAACCATATTACTAGTGTTGCAAAGGCGATAGAATTTTAAATTGTGCCAACCTTGTCTTAGTAATAATCGTAATTTAACACATACATGATATTTACTATATCAAATTATAATTAAATGGGTTAATAATAGTAACATACAAAACATTATTTTCATAAAGTTAATCATAGTAACATACAAAACATTCTTTTCATAAAGTTAATAATAGTAACATACACAACATTATTTTCATAAGATAACTTTAACAAACTTAGCTTTTAGTACAAACCATAAAAAATCTTAAAAGAGATAATGTAAGGAATCCAAGATTAAGATGTGAAATATTTGCTTTGGCAAGTTAATATAAATTTGTTTTATATACTTTACCATGATAAAATTTTCACCAAAAATGGTGAATATCTACATTAAAATTAGTAAACTAAGTGATTTTATAATTCCACATTTTGGAAAAAACTTAATCTAGTTAAAGTTCTAAATTCTAGATCGACGGATGAGGTAAAATGAGGTGAAGGAAAGCACAAATTTGAGGCTCAACACCATGTCTGCAGTACGATCTTTTACCAGCTTAGCTTCAGCCCATCTGGTTACATAATATGTGGTAGCGATGATGTAGCGGGCACAAATCTTCTTCTCGAGAGGATTGAAAGGTTCAACAAATTCTATGGCCCATTTATCAAAAGGGTGCAGGGCCATCTGTGGCTGTAATGGAATTTCATCTTTGCGCGATGGATTTCTTGTTCTTTGGCATGCATCACAAGCTCGAAAATATGTATGTGCATCACTATACAGTGTGGGCCACCATAACCCAACACACTACACCTTCTGTGCAGTATCTTTCCCTGCATAGTGGCCTCCTACCACTCCTCCATGAGCTTCAACCAAGATGTCCTGTATTTCATGTTTCAAAACAAAACTTCTTAACACTTCATCTGCTCGCAACTTGTATAGTTTACCAACAATCAAAGTAAATTCAGCTGCATGCGAAACCAACTCCTTTTATTGCACCGAGTATTCAGCAGGTGCACTACCAGTAGTCAGAAAGTGAATGATATCTACAAAGTGTTCATCAACCATTTTAATAGAAAAGAGCTACGAATCAGGTAGCCCCTCCTCTAGATTGGTTGGTTCCTCCCCACTCTTAATGCGTGATAGGTGATTAGGTCCAAAATTCAATCTACCAGGCTTAACAATGATTTCAAAATCATATTCCTGAAATAGCAACAACCATCTACAAATATTCTCCCCCAACACAGGCTTATTGACCAGGTACTTCAAAGCAGAGTGGTCAGTGAACATCTTGAAGTGCCCTCCTAGCAGATAATGGCTATATTTCTACAGAGCATAGACCATAGTCAATCCTTCCCTTTCTGTGGTTGAGTAGTTGCGCTCTGCATTGGAGAGATTCCTACTTGCAAAGGCAACGGGGTGATCAATATCTACTTCTCCTGGCCGCGTTAAGAAAACTCCAAGTGCAATGCCGGATGCATCAACATGCACATGGAAGACCTTGGACCAGTCTGGAAATATTATAATAGATGTCGTAACCATATTTTCCTTCAGCGACTCAAACCTCTTCTTACATTCATCCTCCTAGAAAAAGGACACATCTTTCTTCAACAATTTCTCCATGGGTGCAATGATCAGAGCATAGCCCTGAATTAATTTTCTATAATATCTGGTGTGTCCTAAAATAGAGCGCAACTATTTCTCATTGGTAGGAACCGCTAATTTGATAATAACTGCACTTTCGGCTGGATGTACCATTAATCCTTGCTGACAAACGATATGTCCCAACAATATTCCAAAAGGAACACAAAATATACACTTCTTCAAGTTAAGATACATTTGATGCTTCCTGCAAGTGTCGAGCATCATGCACAGGTTGGCCACATGCTTCTTTACTAGTCCAAACATATTCTAATCATAAAATTACAACTTCGGAAACTTGTGCATGAACTCCTTGAATACATCTACTACTACACGGGAGAATATAGTAGGTGCATTATTTAATCCAAAAGGCATGACTGTCTATTGGAAAGATCCCCATTTTTTTGCAAAAGTGGTCTTACTTCGGTCTTCCGGCACAATCCTGATCTGATGATACGCTGAAAATCCATCAGTGAAAGAGTAGGCTTCTTGTCCTCCCACATTGTCCAAGATCTCATTTGAAAATGGAGTAGGGAAGGGGTCATGTACACATGCATCATTCAGTTTGCGTAGGTCCACACAAATCCTTATTTCTCCCTTAGTCTTATTTTCCTGAACAACCATCGGGCTCACCCAATTAGACTGCTCCACAGGCTCAATGATTCCTGCAGCAACCATCTTCTCCAATTATTCCTTCACTTTATGCTTATATTTTGGATTTAATCAGTATGGTTGCTGCTTGATAGGGCGCGCATCTGGTTTCAAAGTGATATTCATAACTCCCAAATCTCCTACAATTAATTTGAGATCATAAAACTTGGTGGGAAAAAGGTTTTGATATTCTGTCAACAGTTTCGCAACCCTTCCCACTGTGTCATCATCCCAATAATCTCCTATTTTGGGCAATTCGGGCTATTCCTCCATCCAATTGTTGAATTCATTTAGTTTAAGAGGCTTAGTTACATCCACCATCCCTAACAAGGGCCCTGCAATTACGCGCCCCCCTATGATTCTGGAATATTAATATTTCTTAGATCTTCCTTGCTATCTTCCACTGACAAATTTCTGCAGTTGAGAATATCTTGCATATGCACTTCCCATGCTGGCATAGCACATTCTGTTAGTGTCCCGTGATTTGGCTGATTGGCAAGCCAAATGACAGTGTAACATCAAACCAAGCTTTGGAGCCCGAGGACCTAGCCTTCCTGGACTCAGAGAGGGCTCTCTCTATATGCGTAAGGGATATCTGTGTGTTTGTTTATTGTGTTCTGATTTTAGGCTAGTTATGAAGTAAGTTTTTGATTTTTTGTTTTTTAAGTTGTGAGGGATGAAACTGATCAAAGATATAAAATAGATAACAAGATGTTAGATTAACTGGGCTATGGGGTCAAAAGGTCAAGAAAGCTATTAGATGACGATACAAGGTTGTTGAAGGGCCGATTTGATTCAAGGTAGAAAGGATCTTTGGGAAAAATGGAGTAAATGAACATCAAGTTTGTGAACAACAAAGAGTTTCAGGCATCACTGGTTCAATAGATAACATAAACATGGTAGAGAAAACCCTTAATCATGCAAAATGTAACTATAAACTAATCAACACATAGAAACAAACATTCAAGCCATGCATAGAAGTATAAGACCCTCTAACTTTGGGAAATGGCTATTAGACTTTGGGGAAAACACATAAGATGGACTAACAACTCAAAATACTATGCCTGAACGCCTAAACACAGTCTTTAAGTTATTGGGCACTTTGACAAACAAGCTTTCATAGTTTTTAGGCAAAGGGCTAGATCGGGACTAGGCCTCCTTGGTTCAAACAAAATGATAATCTAATCAGCCAAAGAGATAGTTTCATGGATGGGACTATGGATAGTCATAGGTAAGCAGGGCACACCATACATCCTACTCAACATGCATAGAACTATTAATGAAACTAGCAACAATATCCTTAAGTTACTAAAGAGCAGTTAAGAATTCTTTAGTGCAACTAAGGAAAATAAAGAAAAACATGAAGGCTATGAAGATCTGTGAATTTTGAGGTGCCTCCATGGGCATATCTCAAATTTGTTCTCTACCGATTTTATAGCAAGCAAGAAACATGTATCATGAATGAAAACTAGAAGACAACAACAAAGCAAGAGAGACTATACCATTCTACGATGTCATGGAATCCATCAACAATCCTTCATCATCCATCCAAGAACATTCAAGAGGCAATCCAAAAGCATAACACAAGTATTTCCTTCAAAGCTCATATGACCATATATTGCTTCTCTGTTCAGTTATCCTTTACTGTTTCTTAGCACTCATCTTTGATCAATCACACCTTGAAGACGGTCAATGCCCTGGCCCTCTACTTATGAATGAAGGAGGCCTTTTAATTGGCAATATGTCTGATGACATTTGATGAGCATGCTTGACAGGGTTCTTCTTATGTATGATGGCAAGAAAACAAATTTGAAAACATCACTGCTTTCACCTCTACCTGCAATCATCATTTTCCTTTAGAAAACCCTATTTACTGTTTCACTATTTATTAAAGACAAGTTTTCCTTTCAGTCAGATTGCAATTCTTCAAGTCAAACCATGGCCATCGCCCTCTGCTTATGGATGAAGGAGGCGCCTTAACCTTCTTCTTATAGATGAAGGAGGTTCTTGGCCTTGACAAATTACAAGTCTGTTTGACAGTGTTGTCTTTCTTTTACTGTGTTATCATGCTGAATGAAGTTGCAAGAGTTTGATGAGTAACTCCTGGCCCTGCAGATGTATCTCAGGCTCATGTTCACATTGAGAAGCAGTTGTTCTTCTAATGTGGAGTCAAGAATTTAGTCTTCTGAGATGATGACATGTTTCCTATCTTTTTACAATCCATAAAACACTGTAAAACACCTAAAATCAGCTTGAGACTGTGGTCTATGTATTGTTGGGACTTAGGGGTGTGTAAGTGGCGCGACTTAGAGCTGTGATCAATTTCATTAGCAGAGTGGAAGGTCTGTTATGACTGGTCTGTAGAAGATGGAGGTTTTTTGTCTATTAGATGTTTGCCAAGGGTGAGATGCCTTAAAGCGCCACTTCCTAAATTAGGGGAGGGCTTTTGAACAGACTTGGATTGTCCTTTTAGAGCTGACAGGCAGACTTAGTGTGGATGAGGTTAGGTAGGATTTGATAATGGGATTTCAACTTGTCATGGGTGAACTGAAAGGAAGGAGAGCAAAAAAAGTTTTATGGGTGTTTTCCCAGCTGGAAAACTTGACAAATTTTAGGATCAGCTATTGGAAAACTGGGCTGTTGAACTAGTCATCACCAACAAGTAAAAAATACTGATGACTAATAGTGGCTCCATTTGGGGAGGGCAGCTCCTTTTCAGGAGGTGTCCAGAATTTCAGATCTTTGGCTTATGAAGACCAGTGCCTTACCCATTGGTGCAAAATTTCACCCTTCTTTGATGCTTCTTCTGAAAAGTGACAGCATGGTTAACATCAATGATATTTCTACCTACCCCACTATCTTTCCTAACATTTTTTCTTCTCTTTGGCGCATTTGAACTAGCAACCTTTTGACAATGTATATTTTTCTTTTTGCAAAATGAACCTATCTATTTCTACTCTTATATCTGCCGGGAGCTCAGATTAAACTGATGAACTCCTTATTTACTCTACCTATGCTAGATCAACTGTCAATATTAAGCAGTTTGACAGGATTTTGTTCTCTAATCTAAAACATGAAATTTAAAATGATCAAATCAGGATTAAACAATCTGATTTGTCATTTATTTGTGGCATGACAGGACAAACTGCACACAAATATTATTCTGCATAAAGGAAATTTAGAAAAGTGGGGCTACGATGTACAATGTGTTTTTCATCCCTAGCTTCTCTCTTTGGTTCTGTTTTAGGCATGTGGAACCAGAATCTCTCCCTAATCTATACTCTGTGATAAGTCAATCTTACACAATGTTGACTATGTTTTGCACTCACTAACTTATAAGCAAATAAATTTAAACATGCTCAGCTATGATTAGGCTAGATAGCTGAACAAGACATTGAAGTACTAGTAGCGGCATTTAGACTTGCTCGCTTTCCGAAAGACTATTTTTTGGAACATGGGGCTTTGTTCTATCTTCACCCGCCCTCTTTTCTATCTTTTACTGTTTTTTGACTTTTCTATTTTTCTATGTTTCAAACAGTGGTATTTACAATGAATGAAAGTGTTTCAAACTCAGAAATCTTGGAAATGACGAAATTTAAGCATCTTATCCTTGTAAGGATATCCTCTCACCCTTGGCCCACTCAACTCCTGAAAAGAGAAATTTGGAAAGTTTTCTCTCTCTAACATGACATAGGGATTCATGCAAGAATATCTGAATAGACCGGTATCTTCCCGCTGTATCTCTTTGAATATCTGATTTCCACTCTTTTCCTTACTGTACATTTTCCTCAAGTAATGCATGTACTCTTGGTCATTCTTGAAATAGATAATGACATCATCAAGGTATGCAAAAATGCAGAAATTTAAAACTGGGAACATGGCCTTCATGAACATATTTATGATATTGGGTGGTTTTGCAATTTTGATTTTGAAATTAGATCCACCTCCTGCAAATTGGAAAAAATCTTTAAGCTGTCTACTTTCCAAGGGAATCTTTTGAACATGACCTGAAAAATCATCTTGCGAAAACACATGATGAAAAGCACTTTTAATTGGTATATCATGGTCTTGGGTAGAAAAAACAGAATTTCTGTTATAGGGATATGCAGTAGTATTTCTAAAATCGAAGCAGACTGTATGACCAGCTGTTTTATCCTTGATTATTATAGTTTGGTTCAGATTGTTATGTTTTCTCTTGTCAAGGTTATTCTTTGAGGAAGAAAAAGTATCACAGCATTTTCCCTTGTTTTTCCTGTAGAAATTGGTATTCTGCATGAGATTTCTGATTTTAGCATTTCTGAGTTCTTCATGAAAGAATATGAGCCAATTTCAGTGGCTCAGGTATGATGGAACTGCATCTATCATTCTTGCTCATAAGAAGTTTATCAGGCATTTTTTCTAGATTTTGAGCTGCTGAGGCTATAGTCAAAGTTTCATTTGCGGTGGATGATCCATATGATGGTAAATCTTTGAGGTATGGTAGAAACATTAAACTCCCTTGCTCCCGGGTTCCGAACAGGTTTATGATGTGTAAGTCTTCTAAAGCCTTTACCCGGAAAAACTTTCCGCAGGTTACTGTTGGTGTTTGACTAGGGTTAGAGTAATTCGCTTGATAGTACATAAGGGTTTGCGCTTCTTGCTCTAATCCCACCTTAGAAGGGACATACTTACTTTCTTCATGACATAGCTGTTCATGATCATGGTAGTTTTGAGTGTCTAGTTCATCATAGAGCACCAGGGGCAGCTGATGTGGTGGATCTAAGTTTATTTCAGTCTCTTCTGACTCTTCCTCCATGTTTTCATCAATATGCATAATGAAAGAGTTCAGGTCAGAATGTAAGGAATACATTGGAATGTTGTCTGGCCTCTCTTGACTACTAATCATGTATTTCATGTGTGACTCTCGGTAGAGTATTCTTGTCTGGTCGAACACAGGAATGGTGGCGTATGACATGTCCAGTTGAATATTCCCTTGGAGTTTGGCTCCCCAAGATCTGGATAGAAGCATCCCATACTTGGGAGGGATGTCTGCCACTACTATATCCATGATTAGATGTTTCGCAGGTATTTGGGCCAGACTAAAACAAAGGTCTTTGATCAAACCGAGGCATTTGACTCTACTCGAATCAAATGAATACAAGTCTTTGTATGGTCTTGTGATTTCTAGGCCTAGTCTTTCCATTACTACCTTCGGCATAAGATTATGCGAGGCGCCGGAGTCTAGCATGGCATTGTGGAGGATTTGGTCGTGGATGTTTAGGCTAATGTAAAATGGAAGAGTAGTTCCTTCTTGGAATTTTCCCTCTATCTTCGGACCAAACAACACTTCAGGAGTGTCATCAGCTAGATTAACAGTGTTCGCATCATTCCCTAGATTTAGGACCTTTAACACTTGGGATTTATAAGAGTTTTGGGCGATGAGTTCGGTAAGAGGCATGGTGATCTTGATCTTGGCGATTTCGCCTTCAAAACTAAAAGGCAGCTGAAGTTTGGATATGTTTGTTTCAGCTTTTTCAGCCATGACCTTCTCTATGTTCTGAGTTTGTTGGCCTTGTTTTGGGATTTTGTTTGGCATAGTTGCTTCGGTAACTTCTGTGGAAGTACTAGGAGCATCTGAGTCAGGACTAGTTTGGGTAACTTTAGTTTTGTTTTGGTCAGTCTTCTCGACCATGATTTTGTTACTGTTTACTTCTTTCCTAAGGATGGTATCAGGGGTTTTAGTAGTATCTGAGTTACCTTTCTTGGAACTATCTTGGTTTCTTTTTCTTCTAAGGTCATATTGCCGGTGAGCTTCTATTATGGCATTTTGAAAATCTATGGCAGGGTCGTCGAGATCTTCATAGTTGGCCTCATCCTGATTAGGAGAAAAGAACGCTTGTTCTTCTTCTGTGAGGTACACCTCACTCTCATTATCAGACCCTATAAGGTTCAAATGACTTTCTTCAATGGGTTTTGTATCCCTATCCTCTTCTTCCACATAATTTTCATTAAATGGTGGCCTAATTTGTTGGTCATTTTCCCTTGGTCTGTTTTGGGGCTGCTCCCTCCTAAAGTTTTGGTTCCAGTTTCTGTTTGGAGGGTTTGGCTGGTTGTCCCTAACAGGGGCCTTTTCATTTATCTTTTCCCACATTTTGGCCATGGTTTTGACTAAGTCATCTATTCTAGGATCTAGGGAAGGCGATGAAGTGGAGACCTCGTCTTTATATGTGACCTTTCTTTCTGATCTAGTCCTAGCTCTTTTTTCTGCTAAGTTGGCATCTGCTTTTATGGCTATTTGTTGCATTTCTTCTAAGGTAGGGGGATCTTTGTCTCTCAGATGATATGTCATGTCCAGATCAAAACCCTCGGGGAATTTTTCCAAGGCTAAACCAAGTGGGGGTTTGAAATGAGGTGGGAGGGAGTTATACACACTATTGAACCTAGTGCAGTAAGCCTGGACACTTTCCCCATTTTCCCGTTTTAGGTTGTTATATTCTGACAGGATTTGAATAGGGTTCCTTCGGATTTCCCACCTATTTCTGAAGACTTGATGTAGTTCTGGGATATTGTGGATGCTGTTTGGAGTCAAGCTTTTGAACCATGTTTTGGGTTCACCACCAAGACTTTGGGTGAATATTCTCATTCTGACGATCTCGTCTTGTACCTCCAGGTATTCATAAGCATCACTAATCCTACTTATATGCTGTTGAGGTGTGGTGGTGTCTTCTCCGGTAAAGTGTGGGATTTTTTCTTGATATTTATTTGGGAGAGGAGCCAAAGGCGGTGGCAACACCAAAGGTGCGTACCAGGCTGCCATGACGGGAGCTAATGGATGATGTACAAGATGAGGACTAGTGGGATGAGATGAGGTGGTTTGAACAATGGTGGTTCGGACAGGTGTGGCGGATGAACTTGGACTAGTGATCTGGTTTTGAGCAGATCTGGGATGGTAGGAGCCAAATTGATGGAGAAGCTGAAAGTCGGGGGGGGTGGAAGGTGAGGCTTCTCTACTATGACTGTGTGATTGGTCTAGGGTTTCAAGATCGTCAAAGTTTATCTTACTATGAGACCTGCTTCTGAAAAGAGTTTTTGATGACTCTAATTCAAAAGGTGAATCTGGTAGGATAGTGAGATGTTCAGGTACTGATCTTGTTTTACGGATGGATCTACCAGTAGCTAGATGGTTAGTTTGGGAAGCTTGCCACATAATCTTCTCTGGGTCATCTACTATGATATGGGGATTTGGGTCTGGATGGGATCTGGTGTTGATTCTTCGTGAAGCCAGATTTTGGGTTTAGAGTTTAGAGAGGATGGTATTGGTGAGTGTTTTGGATGAGTGGTCTCTCTAAAGTTCTTACTAAGGTGAAGGATGGTAAAAAATAAAAGGGATGGACTAGTGGAGTCGCCAGGTGGAACTGGGTTGTTTTTGTGAAGATAGCTATGGTCCACCACCAGTAACTAATCTGGGAATGTTTTGGATTTTCTGAGTTTATGTGTAGCCTATGGTTTGTTAAAGTATCCTAGACTTGTTTTAACACTTTGCTAGGGTGATGAGAACAAAAAGAGTTTACTCTAAATGGGTCTATGGGCTGCTTGCTTGTTTATGGTATCTAAAGGACTAAGAGTCTATAAGAGTTTTCTAGACTGTCATGTACTCAGTGTCCTGCCATCTCCCGCTATGTTAGTGAGCGATGGGATAGGTCGATCGGATAGTAACCTAGAGTTTGGTAAAATAGTAAGGCCTACTGGAGGCTAGTGGACTCGCCAGGTGGAACTTGGTTGTTTTGAGGTATATGTGTATGGTCCACCACCAGTACTGACAAAAACCAATCTAAGGGAGTTTTTTGTGGTTTTTCCTGAGTTTTATGTGCAGCCTAGGATGTAAGAGTGTTATAAACCTGATTCATCACTTTGCTAAGATGGTGAAACAGAGAGTTTACACTAAATGATTCTAAAGGCTGATATTTTAAGTTAAAAGTTGAAGGAATAAGGAGTCTATAAAAGTTTGCTAGACTGTCATGTACTCAATAAGTCTCACCGTGATCGCCATTATGTTAGTGAGCAGTGGGATAAGTCAATCAAATAGTATTCTTAAAGGTATCTTAAGGTCTAGGGAATCTAAGTTTGTTTAATACTCAGAGGTCGCACCGTGATCGCCATTATGTTAGTGAGCGGTGGGATAAGTCAATCAAATAGTATTCTTAAGGTCTCTTAAGGTCTAGGGAATCTAAGTTTGTTTAATACTCAGAGTCCCACCGTGATCGCCATTATGTTAGTGTGGTGATGAGGTGGCTCAATAGGCAGGTATTCTAGAGTTTGGTAAAATAGGAAGGCCTACTGGAGGCTAGTGGAGTCACCAGGTGGATTTTTAGTTGTTTTGAGGTATATGTGTATGGTCCACCACCAATACTTGACAAAAACCAATCCAGGGAGGTTATTTTCCGGGGTTTTTTTTTAATTTTTTTAATTTTTTTATTTTTTAATTTATTTTATGTAATCCTAAGGTTTGGAAGAGTGTCCTATAGCTGAGTCATCATTTTGCTAGGATGGTGAGACAATTGGATTCTACTCTTCTAAGTTTGACTGAGATTTTGAGAATTCCTAAGGGATACCTAGGATGTTTTGACTCAAAGTCCCACCGTGATCGCCATTATGTTAGTGAGCGGTGGGATAAGTCAATCAACTAGTATTCTTAAGGTCTCTTAAGGTCTAGGGAATCTAAGTTTGTTTAATACTCAGAGTCCCACCGTGATCGCCATTATGTTAGTGAGCGGTGGGATAAGTCAATCAAACAGTATTCTTAAGGCTGCTTAAGGTCTAGGGAATCTAAGTTTGTTTAATACTCAGAGTCCCACCATGATCGCCATTATGTTAGGGAGATTGTGGGTTCGGGTCCCACCGTGATCACCATTATGTTAGTGTCCCGTGATTTGGCTGATTGGCAAGCCAAATGACAGTGTAACATCAAACCAAGCTTTGGAGCCCGATGACCTAGCCTTCCTGGACTCAGAGAGGGCTCTCTCTATATGCGTAAGGGATATCTGTGTGTTTGTTTATTGTGTTCTGATTTTAGGCTAGTTATGAAGTAAGTGTTTGATTTTTGTTTTTTAAGTTGTGAAGGATGAAACTGATCAAAGATATAAAATAGATAACAAGATGTTAGATTAACTGGGCTATGGGGTCAAAAGGTCAAGAAAGCTATTAGATGACGATACAAGGCTGTTGAAGGGCCGATTTGATTCAAGGTAGAAATGATCTTTGGGCAAAATGGAGTAAATGGACATCAAGTTTGTGAGCAACAAAGAGTTTCAAGCATTACTGGTTCAATAGATAGCATAAACATGGTAAGGAAAACCCTTAATCATGCAAAATATAACTATAAACTAATCAACACATAGAAACAAACATTCAAGCCATGCATAGAAGTATAAGACCCTCTAACTTTGGGAAATGGCTATTAGACTTTGGGGAAAACACATAAGATGGACTAACAACTCAAAACACTATGCCGGAACGCCTAAACACAGTACTTCAAGTCATTGGGCACTTTGAACAACAAGATTTGCATAGTTTTAGGCAAAGGGCTAGATCGGGACTAGGCCTCCTTGGTTCAAACAAAATGATAATCTTAATCAATCAAAGAGATAGTTTCATGGATGGGACTATGGACAGTCATAGGTAAGCAGGGCACACCATACATCCTACTCAACATGCATAGAACTATGAATGAAACTAGCAACAATATCCTCAAGTTATTAAAGAGCAGTTAAGAATTCTTTAATGCAACTAAGGAAGAAGAAAACATGAAGGCTATGAAGATTCAGAAATTTTGAGGTGCCTCCATGGGCATATCTCAAATTTGTTCTCTACTGATCTATAGCAAGTAAGAAACATGTATCATGAATGAAAACTAGAAGACAACAACAAAGCAAGAGACACTATACCATTCTACGATGTCATGGAATCCATCAACAATCCTTCATCATCCATCCAAGAACATTCAAGAGGCAATCCAAAAGCATAACACAAGTATTTCCTTCAAAGATCATATGACCATATATTTCTTCTCTTCTCAAGTTCAGCCTTTAATGTTTCTTAGCACTCATCTTTGATCAATCACACCTTGAAGACAGTCAATGCCCTGGCCCTCTACTTATGAATGAAGGAGGCCTTTTAATTGGCGATATGTTTGATGACATTTGATGAGCATGCTTGACAGGGTTCTTCTTATGTATGATGGCAAGCAAACAAATTTGAAAACATCACTGCTTTCACCTCTACCTGCAATCATCATTTTCCTTTAGAAAACCCTATTTATTGTTTCACTATTTATTAAAGACAAGTTTTCCTTTCAGTCAGATTGCAATTCTTCAAGTCAAACCATGGCCATCGCCCTCTGCTTATGGATGAAGGAGGCACCTTAACCTTCTACTTATAGATGAAGGAGGTTCTTGGCCATGACAAATTACAAGTCTGTTTGACAGTGCTGTCTTTCTTTTACTGTGTTATCATGCTGAATGAAGCTGCAAGAGTTTGATGAGTAACTCCTGGCCCTGCAGATGTATCTCAGGCTCATGTTCACATTGAGAAGCAGCTGTTCTTCTAATGTGGAGTCAAGCATTTAGTCTTCTGAGATGATGACATGTTTCCTGTCTTTGTACAATCCATAAAACACTGTAAAACACCTAAAATCAGCTTGAGACTGTGGTCTATGTATTGCTGGGACTTAGGGGTGTGTAAGTGGTGCGACTTAGAGCTGTGATCAATTTCATTAGCAGAGTGGAAGGTCTGTTATGACTGGTCTATAGCAGATGGAGGTTTTTTGTCTATTAGACGTTTTCCAAGGGTGAGATGCCTTAAAGCGCCACTTCCTAACTTAGGGGAGGGCTTTTGAAAAGACTTGGATTGTCCCTTTAGAGCTGACAGGCAAACTTAGTATGGCTGAGGTTAGGTAGGATTTGATAATGGGATTTCAACTTGTCATGGGCGAACTGAAAAGGAAGGAGAGAAAAAAAAGTTTTATGGGTGTTTTCCCAGCTGGCAAACTTGACAAATTTTAGGATCAGCTGTTGGAAAATTGGGCTGTTGAACTAGTCATCACCAACAAGTAAAAAATACTGATGAATAACACATTCTATTTGAGGCTGGGAATCATCAAAGACAATTGCTTCTATATGTTGCAGGGCTTCATCCTATCCCTCTAATCCATGAGCCATACCAAAATTTAACATAAAATTTTCACTCATTGTAATCCAATTAAGGGTCCCTCAGCGTAGCTCCATCTCCAAATACCATGTCGTAGGGATTTGTCCCAACGTATGGACAAACATGTGAACCCATTTGGTCCTGGGCTTCTTATCCCAGACCTCCATCCATGTAGCTAGTTGTTTGTGTGGATCACCTCGGCCATCAGAAATCTCAGTCGGTGGGGCAATGGGCTGCTCAAAGCACAACCACATCATTCGACTGCATTCTTCCCGATCCTCAAATTTCTCTTTATGCGTATCCCACCAACATGCTAGAGTTTCATGCATAGCAAGATCGAGTGCCCAAAACCTTCTTTATTTCGGGACAACCCTTTCTAATTTTTCCAAAAATAATACAACACTACTAGAACCATCAAAATAAGGTAATTCTAGTACCTCTGAAGAGATGCAGCGCAAATTTTTAGTGACTCTAAGGTAGCGCAACATAGAAACATCGTGCAAACGATTCTGCCAGCTCTCCATCTGAATTTGAGAAACATGAGCTATCCATTTCCCAATTCAACATCTCATCAGCAGTAGGGTTGATCTGATCCTCATCTCGTGCAGTCAACTTGTAGATATGGTCGACATAATCTCCTTCGCGCACTAGTTCTGTATATCTCTCCCCTTCTTCTAGATTAAAAGGTACTATAAGCTGAGCACCATTATTTTCAAATATCATGCTCCTGCACTTTAAGTTGATTATGCCTCCCATATCGATGGCCTAATCCAGCTATTGCAGCACAGGGTAGGGGTCCGCATCATCCACAATTTGTATTACTTCAAAGTCCACGTGTACCTTTATTCCATCAATGTCTACCAGAACATGTGGGAGTCTCCCTAGTGGAATGATCTTTTTCTGACTAGCCATGCGCAAATAAATGGTGTACCATTCCAGATTTGGTTCACCCATCTTCTTCTAGGTCTGATTAGGTAGAATGTTTGCATCAGATCCCAAGTCTAAAATGACCGGATCCATCTCATATTCTCTAATTTGTATGGTCATGCACATCTCCCTACTAGTTCTCTTTTTATTCTTGTAGATCTTGTTTACAACCTTGCTCTCGGTTTAAGGAAACTCCTTATCCACGAAACTATCTATAAGGGCCTGAAGGTCGTCTACTGCTTTCTAGTTACATAATAGCTTAAAGCAGGCTTACAGGAAAGGTTTGAATTCATCATCAATATTTTCTTCTGTGATTGACTTGGATGTGGATGCACCTGTAGTAGCAAAGTCCTTTCTCACTTCTACAAAAGTTTCCTTTTACTTCTACAGGTTGAGTCCTTCCTTCTTTTCAGAATCCTTCCGTTGAAGCCTCAAAAATCGTTGCTTCAAACATCGAGGGATAACCACCCGGTCAAGACCTTAGGACAACTCCTTTTCCGTTTGGTGTGGTGGCTTCGACTGGATTTATAGGACCAGTTTCCTAGTGATTTAAATGGGTTGGTAATGGAATGATTGGATGGGGGAAATGGGACTAAATGACTGAAATAACACTATCTAATCTAATTTAAAACTGATGAAATAAATCTAAAACTAACCCGGGCATCAAATGTGAATACAACTTTAAATATTTTCAATTAATCAATAACCATGAAAATGTATTACAGCTTAATTGAAATGTGCAGCAACAAATAAAAATAACTCCGTTCAAGAAATTAAACAGAGTTATAATAACATATTGCATTCATCATAATATATTGCTTGCACATACTATAAAAGATAAATATTTCTAACACACTCAGAAATGATATGTATAAAGAAATATTGTGAAACAAGTAGACATAAACGATAGTAATTTAAAAGAGAATATCACATAACAAAATAAATTAACAGTGAATAGATAGAAATACCATATCCATCTCGATATTTCCCAATGCAATCCGATATTCAAATCCAGCAACTTCAATGTAAAATCAACTCCAAGATACAGAAATGCAATTCTTAAAGATAATTTTGCAGAGAATCACCAGATGTGATCCTTTATAAAAATATAAGAGTCAATGGAGTACAGAAATGTAATCTCCAAGTCAAAATATTACAAAATCAGGACCCCTTTCTAAATGCATGAAATGGGTTTAAATAGGTACCTAACAAAAATAACTAAAACTATTCCTACAATCTATCTAAATTAAAAAATATTTGAAACAGAAATGCGAGCTTGATGAAAACCGACTCATTGATCATCAGTTGAGTTGGATGTGCAAAGGTGGAAAATTTTGAGCATCTCCTTTACTTCTTCAGGATGACTGAGCTTTGAATGTAACCGCCCTGTATATGTGGCATCAGATAACTCGGGAATGATGCAATCAATGGCATTTGAGAGAAATTTAATTGATTTTTTTTGACTATGTGGCTTGATGAGATAAGTCCACATTGAATCCCATGATATTCCCATTTGTGTTACATTGTTCATTATTCCCTTAGCTCTGGACGTGGCCCTTTCTGCTTTGATCAAGCGATGTTTCGATTCTGCAAAAACAATTTCTTTATTTCTCTCCATAATTTTGGGAAGATCTGCTTTTCTCCTTGTTTCTGATTCTTGCCATAAAAGAAAATCGGAGATCTTTTCTTCAGCTTCATCAAATTCAATCTTAAGAGTAATTCCTTCATCTATCAGGGAAGATTTTAGCTCACATAGAGACTCTGCTTCTGCAATCTTTAGACAAAACTCATTTAATTGTTGAGACAATAATTTGTTTTCTCCAAAGCTTCATTTTTAAATTGATCCAGAGTGGGATAGTTCTTGAACTTGTCCAATTTAGATTGAAACATCTTTTCTTGTTCAATCTTTAGAGTCTGCTCATTTTGTAGAAGAATTTGTAATTTTGAAATCTCCTGATTAAGATGCTGATGCTTTTCTAGGGTCTACTGATCAATCTTCTCTTTTTCAACAACTAGCTGCTCTTCTAATTGTTTAGTCTTGAGCTCTTCATCCTGTAATCGCTGTTCCAACTGAATGATCTTTTGTTGGTTTTCTGCAGCTTGTTCTTCAAAAATGGCCATTTGTACATCCTTTTGTTTCATCAACTGTGTAACTTCAGAGGCTTTATCTATAGTGGCAGCACTATAAGCACCTGCATACTGAGACAATTTGGTGAGATCCTCAGATGGATCCACCTCAGCATTTTTATAAACAATATTCATAAATTCCCCCTATGATGCATCTTGATCAGTTCTCCTTCTTTTTCTCCTTTTTCTCACCACAGCCCTATGTTTGCGACTGTAAAATATATCTAAAGGAGGAATTTCTTCTATCTTTAACATAATCTCAGCAGTGGGGTTTTCAGGGATGATTTCTACATCCTGATCTTTTGAATTATCAACTTGGGAAATATTTTGTTGTCCTATTTTCTGGGCAAATTGTTCATATTGGCTTAGCAAATGAGGAGAAACAATAAGTTCAATATTTTCTTGTCCTCCAAGTTGAGAACCTGCATTATTGTTTATATCATCTTTAGGTGCTTGTTCAGTGTTTTTACTCTCTGTGCTTCCTTTCTCAATATGCACATGGGCATCAGTACCTGTGCTCTCTTTTCTTGTTTGAGCCAAAGACTATCGTACAACTATTTTAGCAGCAATTTCTGATTTTCCAGTGTCATCTTTGCTACTATCATTTTTCTTCTCCAAAACAGGATTAGCTCCTATTACTTCTTTACCAGAAGTACTTCCTGTATCTTTCTGTTCTAGTTCACATCCCTGTGTAAAAATCCTCAACTGATCCAGAGGAACTTTGAGAAACCTTTGACTTCTAAATAATAAAAATTTATTCATCTCCTTTGGCTGAAATTTGGACTTGGACAAATAAAAAATTTGAGACATATTATCTACAGAAACAAATAAATCATCAAAGACATCTGGTTTATGTTCGAACCGAGCAATTGAAATAGAGGTAGTAAAATCATATGCCACCTTCCTATGATCATATTGCCTTCCAGGAATTGTTGAAAGCTTAAGATCAGTTAACTTAACAACTTCTTTCTCAGCATGGACAAAATTGCTGAGAGTATAATCACCACATTTGAAAGGAAAAGTAGGCCACATGAGCTTTTTGCTGCTCTTTAAATTCCTAGACATACCTTCTACTGTCAGCTGATAAGAAATTTCCTGTGCTAACAACTTGTTTGGAACATATAAAGGAAGGATATGTGGCTCTACAATACTTCTAAAAATTCTGACATAAGTGAAATTTTCCTCCCCGAACCAGTCTCCAATAGAGGAAAAATCAACTCTAGCTTTATCGGAAAGTCTAGGAGGGAATCGACCAAAAATGATTTGGTAAATCCGAATAAGGAAACCATGGCAAGCTCTGTAAATATGATTTCTGAAATACCCCTTCCATAGGAACTTATGATATATATGAATCGAGACAGGTTCTTTAGGAGTCCATTTCCATCCTAATAGGGGAAATTCTGAATTGAAACACAAGGCATCTAGGATGTAAGCACAAAAGTAAAAAGGAGTGGAATTTCCAATTTTTTTATCTTTCCTATACTCAAGGATTCTATTGGATATCTTATTAGACAAGATAACAACGCAATCCATTATCTTAGAATTAAGAGCAGCATGAATCAAAGGAACCATTTGAATGGAAAACCTGGCTGAATTATCATTACCAAACAACCTACACATCATTGCTGCGGCATAACAATATGGAGGCGAGAGAGATTCCACAGAGTACATACCTGATGCCTCATGCTTATGTTTTTCAGGGTTATTTCTCCATTCTTTAATCGGCTCTGACTGGTTTGGATGTTCCATAGCAAATTCCTTAAGGAAGTCCTTATTGTAGATATTTTGTGGGTTTGGGAGGTGGTACATTGCTTTAATATCCTCTGCTTTGAATGACCTGAACACTGATCCAGAAGTAGAAACAAAATTTCTATTTTGAATAGTTACATTGTCAATCACCCATCTAATAACATCATAATAGGGAAAAATGTTTGCCCGAGCAGCAACTCTGTGCAGAAATGAGTTTGCCAATGAACCAAGAGGACTTTCAGAATCCGAGTCTGAGTCGGCTTCGTCAGGAATTGTGGCCTTAGCTTCCACAACTCTAGGGTTTTCCTTTTCCAATAGATTGTAGACTTTTTCCCAAGTCCCTGGCAGGAGGTGTCTGTAACCAACTTAAGTTTTGCTGGTTTCTCTTTAGGCAGCATTGTAATCACAGGGGCTTTTGCAGCAACGGTAGATTTATATTTTCTGAATCGCTTTGACATTTCAGTGTCGGGCAAGTTCTCTCTGGTCCTACGAATGAAAGGATTCAACGTTCTTTTGTTCTGCAATTGAATGAAAACCTTCAGCCTAAATAAAACATAATAACGAGAACAACTATACAAGGATCTATTTATTAATTACTATCTAATCTCCCCGTGTTTATAACATAAATGCCCTCTAAGGGGTCACATGCACGCATTCAAAACAAAATAAACCATGATCATCTGTCTGATTTTCAATTAATGGCAAAGTATAATCGGAGATCGGCACATCCTTGAAATAAATGTTAAAATTCCCTTTTAATTCCTTGAGATGCGATGAATAAATAATATGAACGTGAAGTAACAATCGCATCACAGATCTTCAAAGGTGCGCAAAATAACATAACATAATTCATGCTGATTTCCGATTGTGATAATCGCATCGGGGCTTTTAAAATGAAGTGAACCGTTTAATATTTTCTCCGAAAATGCGATTGCGATGAAAGATGATCCGTCGCATTGGAGTTTTAAAACGAAAGAATGCAATGTTTTAATTTCTTCCGAAATGTGATTACGATGAATCGCATCGCATCAGACATATATACAAAAACACAACACTTTATACTCATCCGAAATGCGATTGCGATTGAGCGCGATCGCATCGGAACTTTACAAAGAAAAAACAAATCTTTTAAAGAACTCTCCGAGTTTCCGATTGCGATTACTGTTCATTTTAAATTATTATTAAGTATAAAGTCTTTATAATATGTTTGATATGTTTAAAAGGCTTTATAACTCATCGGATCAGAAAGTTATTAAAGGTTGTACACTTTGTGAAATAAAAATGTGATATGCATCATTTTATCAATGAATATTTTATTTCTATTTAGGAATAAAGATATAAAAAGAGGACCTATTTTTAAATGGGATTTATTCTAAAATTTGAAAATGGGGAGGGTTGTTGTACAGTACAACAATTGGCGATTCACTGGAAGAAACAGTTATCTCTGAAAAATGAAATGAACACTATATTTTTAGTAAGTAAAAATTTCTAAAGATAATGAAAACTCTACTTAAGATAATTCAAATAAAATCTAACTGCGAAAAAGAATAAAAATCAGTTACAATTTCTTTCTAATTCCTCAAGGATAAAAACATTTTTGGGTTATCTCAAGCTTTGATTGGTTGATAATAATAAAGTAGGTGGATTTTATCAAGTTTAACTTATGTAATATACTCCATTATCATAGGTATTGCCTCTGCTGCCAGCAAACGTTCATAGTCTCGACAGGGTTACCTTTTAACCATCAACCATTCATTATCCCATCCAACAAAGATTATGACTCTTTAAAAATAAATTCATAAGACATATTTTCTCATATTTTTTGTCTTTTTATTTATTTTTCTTAATTTAAGAGCCATTGTTCTGGTTTGGTAGCCAGTTAGTAACAATGCCATTCACTAGTTGTAATAAAACTGAACAAGCTGGCTCGTGATGAGACCCCTTGTCTTATTTTATAAGCCATTACCCTGTTTTGGTATGCAATATTGATAATGTCAGTTTTATTACTTCTTATGATCATGGTAAGTAGGCTCGTGATGAGACCTCTTATCTCCTAAATTTGGTCATATAATTTCTTTAGAATTACATTCTAAAAAATCACAATCGAAATGGATGGGGTGAAATAGTTGTATCCTTAAGAATAAATGGATGACAATTCCCAGAGTTTTTTGTTTTTTTTTTTTTTTTTTTTTTTTTTTTTTTTTTTTTTTTTTTTTTTTTTTTTTTTTTTTTTTTTTTTTTTTTTTTTTTTTTTTTTTTTTTTTTTTTTTTTTTTTTTTTTTTTTTTTTTTTTTTTTTTTTTTTTTTTTTTTTTTTTTTTTTTTTTTTTTTTTTTTTTTTTTTTTTCCTTCCTTTTTTTTTCAATGAAGCCACATCTTCTGAAATTTGGTATGTTTACCTTTTTCTTCATGTGCTTTATCCCATTTCAGAACAAGATCACCAATTGAAAATTTTTTTGAGCCAGTGGAACTTGAATCAAAAGAAGATTTTACAAGCTGTTGATGTTTTTCACGAATATCTTTTGTCTTTTCTCTATCTTCTGCTAATTTAAGGATTTGATCAAATCTCAACTGAATGGATGAAGAAGGATTTTCTTCAATGAATTTCACCAGGGCTAATGATGGAAGAGCTAGATTTGATGGTATCACAGCTTCTTTACCATAAACTAAATTGAAAGGTGAAGTTCCAATAGAAGCTTTAAGAGTAATACGATCAGTCCATAATGCAAAGATTAAAGACTTGTGCCAATTCTTTTGGCTTTGATCAATAGTCCTTTTAATGATTTTGATGAGATTTTTGTTAGTGGATTCAGCTAAACCATTACCTTGTGGATAATAGTTTGCTAAATATTTCAATTTAAAACCTCTTTTAAATGCAAATTCCACTATATTATTACCAGAAAAATAAGATGCATTGTCAAAGACCAGAACGTTAGGTACACCAAACCTGGTAATGATGAATTGATCGATGAAATCAATAATTGCATCAGATTTGGCTACATTTAGAGGAATTGCTTCTACCCACTTTGTGAAGTAATCTGTTGCTATGAGAATGTAATTGTGCTGTTTGGAAGAATGAGGAACTATTTCGCCAATAATATCAAGCCCCCATTGCTCAAATGGTTGTTCAATGCTTACTGGCTGCAAAGGAAAAGCTGGCTTCCTCTGTCTTCCACTAGTAGTTTGGAAAAATTTGCATTTTCTCACATAATCATGTGTATCTTTAAAAAGGGTAGGCCAATAATACCCAACATGGATAATTTTGTGGGCTGTGGTATCACCTCCAAAATGACCTCCTACTAGTCCATCATGTAATTCCTGCAATACCTTTTTTGCTTCAGTCTTTTCAAGACATCTTAATAGAAATGAATCATAATTCTTTCTGAATAACACATCATCAATGATTTCATATTTAGTAGCCTTCAATATTAAAGCACGTTTATTCTTATAGCTGAGATTAGAAGGAGCATACCCATTTTTCAAGTAAAATATCAGATCAGCATACTGAGATTCAGAATCTGTAACACTTATCTGACTTACTTGAACAACATTTTCTGGATCTTGATTTTCTGGTAAATTATGAGCTCCTACTAATAATCTGCAAAAAACTTGTCCTCTAACAATCTTTGCTGGTTTAATGTCAATATCATATTCTTGCAAAGCTGTCACCCAATTAGCCCTTTTTTCTCCTACTTATCTTTGAATTAGTAATTGTCTTACTACAGGGAAAGGAACAATAACTTTTGTGTGTGTTTTTAAGAGAAAAGGCCTAAAATGTTTGAATGAATTAAATATAGCGAAAGCTTGTTTTTCAACATCAAAATAATTCAGCTCAGCTCCTTGCAGATTTGAACTGAAGAAAGAAATCAATGCTTCGATTTGTTGACCATTGAGCTGTGTTAAAACAAAAACATAAGAAGTTTCAGTTGCCAAAGTATACGGAATAAAATCATTGGAAAAATTGGGAGAATTCAATGCAGGTGCATCAATGATTGCCTTCTTGATTGCATCAAAGGCTTCTTTTTCTTTATATCCCCATTTGAATACCAAACTTTTCCTAATCATATTCTGCATAGGCAGAACAATTTGAGAAAAATCTGGAATGAATATTTTTAGAAAATTAATCTGACCTAGAAATGATTGCATGGAATTTTTATTGTGAGGTAAAGAATATCAGAAATTTCTCTAACTCTGTCAGGATCGATATATATACCATATTTTGACACAACAAACCCTAAGAGTTTTCCTTGATCGAGAGCAAAGAAGGATTTCTTTGGGTTTAATGAAATACCAAATCTTCTACATCTTTCAAATATTTGTTTAAGATCTTGTAGATGATTGGATCTCTTCTTTGAATAAACTGTTATGTCATCAAGATAAATAACAACCGATCTATTAATCAGACCTTTAAATGCTATGTCCATAGCTCTCTGGAAAGTAGCTCCTGCATTTACTAAACCAAAAGGCATTTTCTGATAAGCATAGGTTCCCCATTTGGTTCTGAAAGTGGTTTTCAACCTATCATCTGGATGTACTAGAATTTGATTATACCCTAAAAATCCATCAAGGAAGGACATGAGTTCAGAACCAGCTATTTTTTGGAGAATTTGCTCCATGGTTGGCAATGGGAAATTGTCTTTTTGACATGCCTTGTATAAATTCCTGAAATCAATACAGATTCTAATATCACCATTTTTTTTCCTGACAGGTACCATGTTGGAAACCCAATTGGAATGTCTCACAGGAAAAATAATTTTGGCTTTCAAAAGCTTGTTGAGTTATGTTTTGATTTGATCCTCAAGATTTGGATGAATCTTTCTTAACTTCTGTTGGAAAGGCTTAACATCAGATAGCATTGGAATTGTGTGTTGAATTACAGAAGTATCATAAGTCTTTAAATCCTCATAACTCCAAGCAAAGACATTTTTATATTTACTCAGAAGTTTAATGAAAGCAGATCTTTCTTCTGGAGTTAAATTGAGACCTAGATTAACATTATGAGGTTTAGAATCAGAGCCAATATTGACTAATTCAAACTTCAAAGTTGAACTTTGAAGTTTAGCATTAGTAACTTTCTTGAATCTGTCTTTAATATCATAAAGATCCTCAAGTTTAACAACAGATTTAGGAATCATATTTTCATTATTTCTTGAAGTAATTTACAGATCAAGATCATCTTCATCAATAATTTGTTCATCAGATGATTTATCAGAAGTTAAGAAATTCAAAATATCTTGATCATGGTAGAATACTCTCCAGTTAGTAATATTGTCTGGGACAGATGGGCGGAAAATCAATTCTACTGAAAATCTATCAGGACTGCAATCTTCAGCAGGAAGGAGTTTGGACGCAACATTAGCTAACAAGTCAGCTGATGTGTTTTGATTTCTGGGAATAGAAGAGATATTAAATGCTAGAAATTGAGTGGTAAGGTCCTGTACTAGGGTTTGATAATGTTTGAGATGTCCTGAAAGACAATGGATAGTATTCCTTACTTGTCTTATGAAAATTTCGGAATCTCCATATACTTTCAAGTATTTTACATTTAACCCTATGGCCTTATAAAGCCCTTGAATCAAGGCTTCATATTCGGCAGTATCATTAGTGCACTCAAATTCTAATCTACATGATAACATGTTTTCTCTCCTTCTAGATTAATTAGGATGCATCATGCTCCTGCTCCATCACTAGATTATGATCCATCAAAGTATAATGACCAAAATAAATTTCTATCAACAGGTTTATCTACAAAAGAATCAGAAATGTTTACAATTCTAGAAGAATTAGATTGCGACAAATTTTCAATTTGAGAAAAAAAAGTATTTATAGAGAATGGTGATTGTGGTGCAGTAAAATTTCCAAGAAAAGACTCGGCAGAATAACCTCCAAGAATATTATTGTTGAAAGCTACAGGTTCATTAGGTTGTTCAAATTTAGTTACAGTGTGTGTCATATGTTTTTCTCGCTCGACTTTAATTTGATTAGGTTTCCCTTTGTAGGGAAGCCACATATGTGAATAATCGGTTGAGATATAACCATTAAGTTTCGCAGACCAGTCTCTGCTTAAGACCAACCCATAGAATTATGGAATATCAGCAATTAGAATATCAATTCGTTGGATAATCCTAGGATCGGAAGCTAGTCTGATAGTAACTGCATTTATTTCTCCAACAACTTGAACTTTAGAGCGATCTAATTGTACAATATGAACAACAAATTTCTGTGGTTCGATATTCAATTTAGCACAGACTGAAGTAGGCATTATATTAGAGGATGCTCCAGAATCAATTAAACAATTGTGCAAATTCTTATTGTAGATTTCATAAGTCAACAAAAATGGAGGTGTCTGAGAATTTGATCTTTCTCCAATAAGAACAGTATCAGCTGCATTTACTTTGTCTGGTGGCTTACCAGTCCCTTTAGCTACTTTAACTACTACACCACTTGGTAGAGGAGTAATAGGTGTAGCATTTAACTCTTTTAATAGTAGTTTTTTTTGATGTTTAAGTTTACTAAGTTCATGTAATGAGATGTTCGTTCTAGTCTTTTTCATGTCCTCAATGATCTTATAATCCATCGTATCTGATACCACCAGAGTTTTGGATGATGATGTGGGAGGATTAGGAGATGATGGCTGATTCTGAGTGGGTAAGGAATAAGTTATTTTTGCAGGAGTTTTGTCTTTGGTACTTGGAGTTGTATTTTTCTTCTTCGGAATAGTTTGAACAGGTTTCGATGTAGATTTTCTCCTTGTACTCACAAGCATAGCTTCTTGTTCCATGTCACTATCTGAATTAGGGAGAATGAAATCCCACATTCCATTTAGTTCAACTACTTCTTCCCTTTCATCTTCTTCATCTGACATTAGAGGATTTTCTTCTTCTTCTTCATCTTCTGATTCTGCATTAGAGATTGCATTAGGAGGTTTTGATTCAGTTTGATTTCTCTTGAAATTTCTAAATGGTCTTTTTGTAGAAGTCTCTGCTACTTGCTTTTTGATTTCAACCATCTCATTATACATGGTTTTAAGGAATTTCTGTAGACCTTCCATGTCATATGGATCTCTTGGTGTCTTTTTCTTGGAATCATCTTTAAAAGTGACTTTATTTGATTTTCTTTCCTCAATAGCGTTTTTTTTGTCTAAAGCAATCATTCGTTTTTCAACTGAAATAGCTTCTTTCATATTCTCAGCTAAAGTCGGTTTTGCAGCTCTGTCTACGAAAATTTCTATGTTTGAGGGCAAAGCATTAATGTACCATTCACTTCTAACTTGTTCACTAGGCTTAGATGTTGCAGGGATCTTATTCAAAAGTTTATTGAATCGAGAGTTAAAGTCCTTAATGGGTTCTTTGGGTTGAGTCTTTAAATTGGAGAGATCATTAATTAGGGTAGCAATTGATCTATCATCTCCATATTTAGTTAAAAATTGTTCTTCAAACATATCCCAGCTTGTGATCGAATCTGAGGGTAAAGAAAAGTACCAGGATCCTGCTGTCCCTTGCAAAGTATAGGGAAATAACCAGACTACAACATCTTCATTTACTAGTTTATTTAAGTTTATAGCAAGCATAAAGTTATTGATATGTTCTTCTGCTTGTATACCAGTATCTGGAATAAACTTTGGGAGCCATTTTTCAGGATGATCAGGTAGATCATGCAAAGGTGCAGCCATATTCACAGCTCCTGATCTGGTCCATGGTCTTTGTGCTGGTTGTGCCATTCTTGTGACGATAGTAGATGAACTAGAAGTGATAACTGGTATATGAGTAGTAACTGTTGAAGTACTGGAAGAGACAATTAATGTTTGAGTAGATGTAGTTTGAGGAAATGAAGATTGAGCAGATGAAGTTTGAGCAGAGGAAGATTGAGCAGATGTAGATGAGACTACTGTACTTTCCTGATTTGGAGCTTGGGAAACAGATGATTGAATATGCGATGAAGAACTTGTACCACTTTCTGTTTCCAATGGAGTTTTTCTTGTTTTGACTCTACTAGGTATAGGAAATTATTTTGGGGAAATTCCAAGTTTTTCACTCTGTGACCTAGTAAGAGGTCTAGAAGAAACAAACTGAGAGGTGACACTACGTTCAGATAATTCCAATTCTTCTAATGATAATGAGAATCCTTGAAGTTTATGAATTAAGGCTTTGACTTCGGGGGGTTCAGGAGTTTGATTATCTAATTGATTTGAAACTTTGGTAGTGGGTGTTTGAATACTTTTTTCAATTTCTTCTCTTGTGATTTGAGATGTGGAAGAAATTGAAGGTGATGAGGGTGATGTGCTCTTAGAATGGCTTTCGGATTTAGATTTATCTGCCATTCATAGCTTATGGCCCTCCTTCTAGCGCCAAAAATGTTGAAGCCTCAAAAATCGCTGCTTCAAACATTGGGGGATAACCACTTGGTCGGGACCTTAGGATAGCTCCTTTTTCGTTTGGTGTGGTGGATCCGACTGGATTTATAGGACCAGTTTCCTAGTGATTTAAATGGGTTGGTAATGGAATGATTGGATGGGGGAAATGGGACTAAATGACTAAAATAACACTATCTAATCAAATTTAAAACTGATGAAATAACTCTAAAACTAACCCGGGCATCAAATGTGAATACAACTTTAAATTGTTTCAATTAATCAATAACCATGAAAATGTATTACAACTTAATTGAAATGTGCAGCAAAAAATAAAAATAACTATGTTTAAGAAATTAAACAGAGTTATAATAACATATTGCATTCATCATAATATATCTCTTGCATATACTATAAAAGATAAATATTTCTAACACACTCAGAAATGATATGTATATAGAAATATTGTGAAACAAGTACACATAAACGATAGAAATTTAAAAGAGAATATCACATAACAAAAGAAATTAATAGTGAATAGATAGAAATACCATATCCATCTCAATATTTCCCAATGCAATCTGATATTCAAATCCAACAACTTCAATGTAAAATCAACTCCAAGATACATAAATGCAATTCTTAAAGATAATTTCACAGAGAATCATCAGATGTGATCCTTTATAAAAATATAAGAGTCAATGGAGTACATAAATGTAATCTCCAAGTCAAAATATTACAAAATCAGGACCCCTTTCTAAATGCATGAAAAGGGTTTAAATAGGTACCTAACAAAAATAACTAAAACTATTCCTACAATCTATCTAAATTAAAAAATATCTGAAACATAATGCGAGCTTGATGAAAACCGACTCATTGATCATCAGTTGAGGTGGATGTGCGAAGGTGGAAAATTTTGAGCATCTCCTTTACTTCTTCAGGATGATTAAGCTTTGAATGTAACCGCCCTGTATATGTGGCATCAGAGAACTCGGGAATGATGCAATCAATGGCACTTGAGAGAAATTTAATTGCTATTTGTTGACTATGTGGCTTGATGAGATAAGTCCACATTGAATTCCATGATATTCACATTTGTGTTACATTGTTCATTATTCCCTTAGCTCTGGACGTGGCCCTTTCTGCTTTGATCAAGCGATGTTCCCATTCTGCAAAAACAATTTCTTTATGTCTCTCCATAATTTTGGGAAGATCTGCTTTTCTCCGTGTTTCTGATTCTTGCCATAAAAGAAAATCGGAGATCTTTTCTTCAGCTTCATCAAATTCAATCTTAAGAGTAATTCCTTCATCTATCAGGGAAGATGTTAGCTCACATAGAGACTCCGCTTCTGCAATATTTAGACAAAACTCATTTAATTGTTGAGACAATAATTTGTTTTTCTCCAAAGCATCATTTTTAAATTGATCCAGAGTGGGATAGTTCTTGAACTTGTCCAATTTAGATTGAAACATATTTTCTTGTTCAATCTTCAGAGTCTGCTCATTTTGTAGAAGAATTTGTAATTTTTCAATCTCCTAATTAAGCTGCTGATGCTTTTCTAGGGTCTGCTGATCAATCTTTTCTTTTTCAACAAATAGCTGCTCTTCTAATTGTTTAGTCTTGAGCTCTTCATCCTGTAATCGCTGTTCCAACTGAATGATCTTTTGTTGGTTTTTTGCAACTTTTTCTTCAAAAATGACCATTTGTACATCCTTTTGTTTCATCAACTGTGTAACTTCGGAGGCTTTATCTATAGTGGCAACACTATAAACACCCGCATACTGAGACAGTTTGGTGAGATCCTTAGATGGATCCACCTTAGCATTTTTATAAACAATATTCATAAATTCCCCCTGTGATGCATCTTGATTAGTTCTCCTTCTTTTTCTCTGTTTTCTCACCACAACCCTATGTTTGGGACTGTAAAATATATCTAAAGGAGGAATTTCTTCTATATTTAACATAATCTCAGCAGTGGGGTTTTCAGGGATGATTTCTACATCCTGATCTTTTGAATTATCAAATTGGGAAATGTTTTGTTGTCCTATTTGCTAGGCAAATTGTTCATATTGGCTCAGCAAATGAGGAGAAACAATAAGTTTAGTATTTTCTTGTCCTCCAAGTTGAAAACTTGCATTATTGTTTATATCATATTTAGGTGCTTGTTCAGTGTTTTTACTCTCTGTGATTCCTTTCTCAATATGCACACGGGCATTAATACCTGTGCTCTCTTTTCCTGTTTGAGCCGAAGACTGCTGTACAACAATTTTAGTAGCAGTTTTTGATTTTCCAGTGTCAACTTTGCTACTATCATATTTCTTCTCCAAAACAGGATTAGCTCCTGTTACTTCTTTACCAGAAGTACTTCCTGTATCTTTCTATCCTGGTTCACATCCCTGTGTAAAAATCCTCAACTGATCCAGAGGAACTATGAGTAACCTCTGACTTCTAAATAATAAAAAATTATTCATCTCCTCGGGCTGAAATTTGGACTTGGCCAAATAAAAAATTTGAGACATATTATCTACAGAAACAAATAAATCATCAAAGACATCTGGTTTATGTTCGAACCGAGCAATTGAAACAGAGATAGTAAAATCATACTCTACCTTCCTAGGATCATATTGCCTTCCAGGAATTGTTGAAAGCTTAAGATCAGTTAACTTAGCAACTTCTTTCTCAGCATGGACAAAATTGCTGAGAGGATAATCACCACATTTGAAAGGAAAAGTAGGCCACATGAGTTTTTTGCTACTCTTTAAAGTCCTAGACATACCTTCTACTGTCAGCTGATAAGAAATTTCCTGTGCTAATAGCTTGTCTGGAACATATAAAGGAAGGATATGTGGCTCTAAAATACTTCCAAAAATTCTGACATAAGTGAAATTTTCCTCCCCGAACCAGTCTCCAATAGAGGACAAATCAACTGTAGCTTTATCGGAAAGTCTAGGAGGGAATCGGCCAAAAATGATTTGGTAAATCGGAATAAGGAAACCATGGAAAATTCTGTAAACATGACTTCTGAAATACCCCTTCCATAGGAACTTATAATGGAGTCTCAAAAGTGTTCTCCATATTCATACATATTTCCATTATGTCATAACCATTTAGCTCTTATTTCATCCCTATTTGACTCTAAAACCCTACATCAAGTAACCATTTTCATAAATATATGGGTTAGGATCCTTGTTTTCCAAAGTATTTATTTTATGTATTTTAAGTGAATTTATGATTAGAAACTAGAAAATTAACATAGTTTCATATATCTATATATGTTATGAGTTTTGTGACATGTGTAGGTCAAAAAGGAGACTTCAGAAGACCCTTATGGCACTCTAAAGCCAAATTTGAATTTGGTTGGAGAAGATTATGGGATCAAGAGGATATGTGTCTCACTTCTCTTGTTGTATTGAAACTCTAAGAGGATATGTGTCTCACTTCCTTGTTGTATTGAAACTCTAAAAGGATATGTGTCTCACTTCCTTGTTGTATTGAAACTCTAAGAGGATATGTGTCTCATTTCTTAGTTGTGTTGAAACTCTAGAAAGACATGTGTTTTATCATTTCCTATTTTGATTGTAACTCTAGAGATGGAGGGAGAGATTCATGGACTCCCATTAATGAGATGACTCCTCATATTTTGTATAAATAGGAGAAGCTTTCTCCTATCATAGGTAATGAGGAAGTAATGAAAAGTAGTAGAGAAGTCTTTTGTAACAAAGTTCAAGATGGAATGGGATGTAGATTTGTGAGTTCTTTTTAATAGAGAAATTCAGTTCTTTGATGATGTTTTGATTACAACTTTAAGGAGCTGAAGGACTTCACCAAATTGGTAGCAGAGGGCCCCTGCTATCCAAGGAGGCTTTTACATGTTTTCTAGATAAGTTGCTTTCAATTATGTTTTGTCATATTTCCTTACTTAGATTGCTTTCTGAAATCATAGCTTTTAGCATAATTTTTAGCTTTTAGATTACAGTAGGCAGCCCGGGCATTTGCATATCTTTTGACTAATGACATGGAATCAATATTGTTCTGCTGCTAATTTATTTTTCTTAGTTTTTGTTTAATTCCAGTACTGCTTTGTTTATTTCAGTCTTGCACATTTGTTTCAGTGGTAAGATTTAGATATATTAAATTGCTCATGTCATTTTCAGTTACCTCCGAAAGCCACAGCTGGACTGATGGTGAGGGATTGAAGTATGAGTGTGTAGTTTGATATTAGTTTACTTTCTCCAAGTTAGATATATTAAATTGCTCATGTCATTTTCAGTTACCTCCGAAAGCCACAGCTGGACTGATGGTGAGGGATTGAAGTATGAGTGTGTAGTTTGATATTAGTTTACTTTCTGCAAGTTAGATATATTAAATTTCTCATGTCATTTTCAGTTACCTTCGAAAGCCACAGCTGGACTGATGGTGAGGGATTGAAGTATGAGTGTGTAGTTTTATATTAGTTTACTTTCTGCAAGTTAGATATATTAAATTTCTCATGTCATTTTCAGTTACCTCCGAAAGCCACAGCTGGACTGATGGTGAGGGATTGAAGTATGAGTGCGTAGTTTGATATTAGTTTCTTTTTCTGCAAATTAGATATCAGATTGCTCAAGTTTTTTATGGTTACCTCCGAAAGCCATAGCTGGACTAATGGTGAGGGATCAGAATATAAGTTGATGTAATTTGATTTATATTTACTTTGTTGCAATTCTTGGATTTCTTTAAGCATAGTTTCTTTTGTGTTTAGACAGCAGCAAGGATAATTTGGTTTTCATGCTCAATAGTTCACTATTTGATTTATTAGGCTAGCAGCACATTTTCATTTCCTTTCAAGTTTTGTCATTGTATGTTTCAAATTCCTTTTTAAGTTTGAAGTTTGGTAAATAATTATAAAGGACATCATTGCCTTGAATATTCATAACCATACTTGTCTTTTAGAATTTCCATCTCACATTAGGAAACCAACCAAGATCAATAAAAATCCAAAAATGACAAAAAGTAAGAGATAGGTTATCTTGCACATATAGTGCGCCACACTTCGTCAGCTTAATCCCCGGTTGATAATTTATGTTAGCAATTTAGGACACACTAAATTGACCAAACACTTATAATATACATGAATCTAGACAAGTTCTTTAGGAGTCCATTTCCATCCTAATAGGGGAAATTTTGAATTGAAACACAGGGCATCTAGGATGTAAGCACAAAAGTAAAAAGGAGTGGAATTTGTAGAGTTTTTGTCTTTCCTGTACTCAAGGATTCTATTGGCTATCTTATCAGACAAGATAACAACCCAATCCATTATCTCAGAATTAAGGGCAGCATGAATCAACAGAACCATTTGAATGGAAAACCTGGCTGAATTATCATTACCAAACAACCTACACATCATTGTTGTGGCATAACAATATGGAGGCGAGAGAGACTCCACAGAGTACATACCTGATGCCTCATGCTTATGTTTTTCAGGGTTATTTCTCCATTCTTTAATCGGCTCTGACTAGTTTGGATGTTCCGCAGCAAATTCTTTAAGGAAGTCCTTGTTTTAGATATTTTGTGGGTTCGGGAGGTGGTACATTGATTTAATATCCTCTGCTTTGAATGACCCGAACAATGATCCAGAAACAGAAATTTTTTTTATGTTTTGAATAGTTACATTGTCAATCACCCATCTAATAACATCATAATAGGGAAAAATGTTTGCCCGAGCAGCAACTCTGTGAAGAAATGAGTTTGCCAATGAACCAAGAGAACTTTTAGCATCTGAGTCTGAGTCAACTTCGTCAGGAACTGTGGCCTTAGCTTCCACAAATCTAGGGTTTTCCTTTTCCAATAGATTGTAGACATTTTCCCATGACATTTTCCCAAGTCCTTGGCAAGAGGTGTCTGTAACCAGCTTCAATTTTGCTAGTTTCTCTTTAGGCGGCATTGTAATCACAGGGGCTTTATAAATAAATCTAGATTATTGGCATCTTCTAATCGTTTCACATTTTAGTGCCTGAAAGTTTTCCTGGTCCTTCATAATAGGAAAGATTTACACGCTATGAGTCTCGCAATTGAATGAAAGCCTTCAGCCGAAATAAAACATAATAATGAGAAAAAATGAGGCAAGACTATTTATTATTATTATCTGAATTTCAAGATACATTGAGCAAATTCCTATGGGGTCACATTTGTTTATTCAAAACACAAAATAAATCGTGGATCATTTGTCCATTTTCATTAATGGAAACGTAGAATCTGGAGACTGCATTATCCTGAATAATGTTAGTAATTTTTAATTCCTCATGATGTTATTGTTAAATAATATTAACGTGATGAATTACATAAGATTTCTAAGGTAGAAGGAACTGTTAATATTTTCTGTGATTATGATGAAAGACAGATCTGCCTGATTTAAATGAACAAAAGAATGCAATGTTTTAATTTCTTCCGAAATGCGATTGTGATGAATTACATCGCATCGGACATATATACAAAAACACAACACTTTAAACTCATCCGAAATGCGATTGCGATTGAGCGCGATCGCATCGGAACTTTACAAAGCAAAAACAATTCTTTTAAAGAACTCTACGAGTTTCCGATTGCAATTACTGTTCATTTTAAATTATTATTAAGTATAAAGTCTTTATAATATGTTTGATATGTTTAAAAGGATTTATAACTCATCGGATCGGAAGGTTATTAAAGGTTGTACACTTTGTGAAATAAAAATGTGATATGCATTCTTTTATTAATGAATCTTTTATTTCTATTTAGGAATAAAGATATAAAAAGGGGACCTATTTTTAAATGGGATTTATTCTAAAATTTAAAAATGGGGAGGGTTGTTGTACAGTAAAACACCTTCCTGATCAATGGCTCTGCATCAACCTTCTTTCCCTCATCTTCTCCGGTGGCAACACCACTACATGTAATTATGTTTACACTTGGATCATCATCTCGTAGCTTCAGCTCTAACCATTTGTATATTCTGCGTAGGTGTATGTTGTTGCTTCTCCTGCATTATAGAAATCAAACAGGACAATCTTCAATAACATGATAAAACTGTCTACAATACCTGCAAGGCTGTTGCGCAAGGTTCAGACAGTCGTGCGCATAGTGTCCAACGTCTTCACAGTTATAGCAAATCAATTGTCCTCTTCCACGACCTCCACTTCCACCTCTCCCTCCTCCCTTTCCTCTGGCTGGAGATTTACCATGCCTAGAGGGGGATGTTGGTGAATATGGGTTGGCTTGCACTCGATAGAGGTTGGCATTTTCTATCATCAAATCAAAGGTACGACAATGATGCTCATCATGGCCAACCAAAGGGAAGAACCTACACCATTGCTACTTCATTTCTGGTACATAAATTCTTAATCGAGGGAAATGGTTTGTTTCATTCCTTCCAGCCACTTGATAGTCAGCGCACCAAAGCATAGGGGTACCACTCGGTCCTGCATCATCCCTGGGTTGCAATGGATTTGGTCCTCCCGCTTGCATGTAATCTTGAAGAAATGTACATTGATCCTTTGTGTGACCGGAACCCTTACAACGTATACACCATACATTCGTGCCGACTTCTTTCCCTATGTCTCTGCGTAGGTTCTGAATTTCCAAGTGCATCACTTCTAATTGACTTTGGATTTGAAGAGTTTCAAATTGGTCATTAGTTTTGGTCTTCCAAATACATAGAAACTTTAAGAGCCTCTACTTGAGAATCAATTTTCTGCTGATTCATAGGGCCGCACAGGTGTGGCAGGAGCATGGAAATAAACCATTATTTATGTTGCTTATAATCATAAATAAATCCTCCATCACTGATGGTGCGCTTCAATCACTGATCTTCTTCCCAAACATATTTGTTTGGTTCTTGTCAGATATCTTTTAGCTCTGTTACACATTGTGAGTAGGACTTTGGTTTTTTGAACTGCTGCTTCAAGGCCTTCTTGATTTCACTCACAAGAGGATCAATGTCCTTAGCTAGATATCCCATAAACCAGTCCAATGCGCGATCCTCAAACACCATAGCCAGTTGCGCCATTTTGACAACATCAATGTTGATATTTTGCGCAAACCATACCACATCTGAAACAAACCAGAACTTGTCCATGTCTTCATTGCCCACACCCTTGAAGGTCGTTAGCTTCATATGTGTAACCATATCGTCTCCTGGTGGTGGTGGAGGTGGGGTAGGAGATGAATTACTCCTGCGCGAGTTTGACTGCGGAGTAGCTGGAGGACTACCTTCGACGCGCATAGCCTCACCACTCTCTGTATAACTATTAGGCGAGTTTCTCAGAGGGTTGTATACATATCTGTCTCATCTCTGGTTAACCCGAAAGTACTTTTCGCTGCACGTAGTGCTTTCAACTTCTTTTGGGGTCATTCACTGAGTGTGACTACATAAAATACCCTTTTCACACAATAGCATCTTAATCAAAAAAGGAAAAGAGCATATGAACTTACCCTTCAGTCCCTTGAAGAACCTCCTTTCAACTTCAGAATATGACACAAACTGATCTACTGAAAAATCTATGACAAATCCACCCAGAATGCTGTCAACCTAATGATCTACAGTGCAGGTGATGGAGTTATCAGTCTGCTCTAACTGTTGGATCAACTCAAGTGTCCATTGAGTGATGTTATCGTCCTTCTAGCAGGTGTGAAACTCAGCTAACCTTAATAACCACTCCTGTAATTCATGTGCAAAGGTCACAAAGAATATTTCGTGAACCTCTGTAAAAATATACTTATTTTCCCACTCTTCAGTAGACAACTTCTTACTTTTGTTATCCTTGATGGAAAATTCGCGTATATTTTGTTCAAACTAGTCTTCTAACTCAGTCTTCGATGGCTGCTACATCACCTAATCTCTCTCAAAAATATCCTGGTCCCAGAAATGGAACCATTTGTTGGCTTCAGGGGTCCTGACCCAGGTTCAGAGTTAGTGCGTTACCAACAAAACCCTCTTACTACTGGCCCTTTCGGCAATGACCTGCTTGCACATGCCAAAGTCTCACCCGAAGCAGTATGGGGGGGTACCGAAACTAGGTTTCCATACCCTGAGAGAAAATTAAATGAAGTGGGCACCTTCAGATCTGCTTTAATACACAAACTGAATTGCGCACCAGAAACCCTATATTAATTAACATAGATTAATCCAACGTGTGCACCTAGATAGAAGATCCATAATTCCTTTAACAGATCTAACATCGTGATATTCAGCCCTTAGAGAACTAGATGGATGCAATTAACATTCAGTAAATAGGTATGCAACCAATCCAATCAAAAATAATATAACTCATAAACATGAATAGAAATCATATGCGGAAATAGATCATAGAAACATATAACATATTCATTTAGTACTCAAAGTTATCCAAACATTTCTTCATTCATCAATAGTTCTAAAAAAACCCTTACAATCCTTCAGATCCACCCGCGCACACAGCTAGCGGGGTCCGCACACAACCAGACTAAGGTCTCTGTGCATACAAACAACAGGAGCCTTTCAGACACAGACACTTACACAGATTCACTTTAGAGGTCAAAACATACATAAAATTCCATCAAAAAATTATCAAAATTGTCTTATTTGACTCCATCTAGACTTCTATTTATACCTTAGCCTACGCTCATCCTAAGGTCCACAAATCGTGGTTTGAGACTCCTAGATTTACCCTTTATCCCATTACAACTCATGAAGGGACTTTGACCCAGCCCAAAGCCCCTTGACTGTGCATTTCCTAGAGCGCACGACTCAAAACTACAAAAAATACTATTAATTACTAAAAAATGTGGTCCTAAGGGACCCTGCTCCAACAAATACCATGCAACAACATTTCCAAGTACACTGGAAAATATTCAACTGTTAGAGAGACATGTCTATCAAGACAGACATGCCTTTTCAAATTCAAAATTTTTGGATGCGGGGTTTTCTGGCATAAGGATTGTACATGGAAATTGGGTGGCTTTTGTGAGCGGCTAGTAGAACCTTGAAAGATATCTTCAAATCTATTTTCAAAAGCGTTTGGCTTAAATTCCTTCTCATGGAAATAGTAAGGTAATTTTGTTACCTTTGCTCCAGGTATTCTTCTTTTCAGTTCAAGGTTGCGGCTGGTGTATTCTAGGCCTTATTTTTCAGTTTTTGGTGGGGAATGTGGTTACTCCATTTAACCTAAGCTTGGGGGTTCTATTATTCTAGGACTTGACATCTCCACTTAGGGAAAAATGTGTTCAAAACATAAACTTTCTTACTGAGAAATTTCGGTACAAGTCTCTATGTTTTCATCCCTCTTTGCTTCTATGTGATTCAACTGTTGGTGTAGTTTGGGGGATAGTGAATTTCTAGTCTAGGGAAGTTTTTGTGAAAGTATAATTTTCCAGTTTTCTTCATCCCATGTATTCATTTAGGGGATTTTTCTTTGTTTGGTATCTATGGAATTGGTATTGTTGTCACTTATGGTGTTGCGGGTGTCACTATTGGCTAAGTACAATATTTCATGTTAGCGCAGGCATAGTCACAGTGGCCCTTGGGGACATGGCCAACATAGCCAATCACATGTTGAGATACGGTCCTAGGGGGAAACGACTGCATATCATTCAACAAGCTCACCAAGTACACAAGCGGAGATTCGACTGTTAGCAAGACATGTTCGTTAAGATAGACAAATTTTTTCAAATTCAAAACTTTTGGATGATATTTCTCATTGGATTCCTGACCTTGGAGATACCAATGAAAGGAGAAACCAATACATGCATGTTATTAGTCTCCACTAGAAACTAAATACTTTACTGAGGAGATCCTTAAATGCGAAGCATGAGGACAAGAATGATACCATTTCATTTTTTAATGACATTTATCGTAACTAATATAAAATGCAGGATTGTCTTGATAGACTGGAATCTCACTTGGATCATATGGAGAAACACAATGTTAATTCAAGCTTCTAGTGCCTCTTGGTATGAGTGTAAAAGATATAGATCTTGTGACATTTTTATACTTTTGAGATGGTTAATAACTTCGACTTGATTTTAGATGTTTTTTCATATTTCTGGTTGTATGGTATAATATATATTGTTGTTGCTCTTGGGTTTCTATAGAAACTTAGTTGTATCATATACTGGACAACAAATTTGGGCAGAGTGAGGATAGCATAATTTTTTAAAAGGGTTATCATTGATGTAATTTGTTTCTTGATGGAATACAATTAATTTACCAAAAAAAAAAAAAAACACTCATTCTATTATTTCTAAAGCCCTTCAATTCAACTCATAACATTGAAGGTTCTCAATTACTCCTCTTCAAAATATATTACAAGTAATGGATCTGGGCACGCTACTTGAAAAATTTATGCGAATGGTGCAATCTAGCTTGGAAAAACTCTTAAATTACATAAATAATGACTATATATAATTGCACCAAATCACTAGCTAGTTTGGCAGTAGGAACTTACAAGATTGAATACTTTTGTCCTTTATGAACTAATTTAAAACATGCACATCCATAACTTTACTTGGTTTAATTTCAATTGGGGTTATCTCCGGTGGTTGGGAAAAATGGTCGTTATATACCCCACCCAAGTTCAATTCCATGCGAGTGACATGATGATGAGAAATAATGATGTAATGACTATGCCCCTATAAATATTGTTTTTTTAACCCCCACTCTCACCTCAGGCTAGAGAGAGGATGCTTTCCCTTTGCAAAAAAATATTTGGTTCAACAATATTTCATGTTCAAGTTGGAATCAAATAATTTCCTATTAACATAAAACACAAAATTTATATTAGCAAAAAAATGATCTTGTATTCACCAAAAAACTTAACAAAAACACATATAAAATATAATTATTTAAATGTGAGGTAAAAGTAAATATAAAATGACATTTGAGGGGAAGTTTTGAAAAGAGACTTATAATAATAACAAAAAATTTAATGGGTAAGAGTTCTCGTGAAATTTATACGTTGGGCCAAGGTTTGGATTTACCCATCCCTTCTAAAATTGGTATTTGAAAAAATTAAATATCACTGAAAAAAATGAGATGGGGTTGAAATAATGTTAATGATAAGCATGTATATTTTGAAATAGGGCTTTCAGAATAATTATTAGGTGGATGGTAAAGATTCAATCTCCACTAAACATTCCTGAATATTGTTAGTAGTATTCACAAATCAAAGGTTCAGATTTATCTCCAAAGTAGTTATTCCAATAGGCGTATCTATTTTGGAATAGGGATTCCAAAATTTTAAATTTATTAACAATAATTATTTGGTGGATGGTAGTGATCTAGCCTACATGGTATATTTTAGAATATTCTTAGTATTATTCACAAATTAAAGGTCGAGATTTATCCTCAAAGTAGTTATGCCCCTTTTCCCCTTTTAATTAAATTGATTAATTAAAAAAATATTTCATATGAATAATTGTCATGTGAAATGATTTATGGTTTTTTGGGCATGTAGTATTGATAAACCACGGTATTGCACATCACATTGTAACCTATTTACAGAGTAAGAATCTTCATGATAAAGTAATGGTGAATTTCCATGGTTAAGAATCTTGTTTGTTTAAGTGTATATATGTTTATATTATGCAACCATATCACAAAAACAAATGAAAATATAGATCAACAAATTGAAAATAAGCCCCTTCGAGGGGGAAACCTCATTTTACATCACATAAATGAACAATTCTTGGATGATTCAAATGATAAGATCTGCTTGGTATATATAGGATTCCTAGGGGTCAAAATATAATTAGGTCCCACATAGCAATAATAATGCAAGGGCACAACAATAACAATATTGGGAATCTATGGGGCACAACAATACCAATATGGAGGATGCACTAGTATTATAGGGACCTAACATGCCCCTCTCCTTCAAAAGAGTTTTGTCCTCAATGCTTGAGTAGTTCTTGATGCTTCTGAATAAAATACTCATTCTCCCATGTGGAGTTTTCAATATATAAGTTCTTCCACTTAATGAGATACTCTAAAATTGGTCTATTCCGTAGTTGTCAAATTCTTGTTTTTGTGATTGGTTCAAGCTCCATTGTGATTTTTCCTTCCTCGTCAAGTTCTGACAATATATTTTGAACTAGAAGCTTGTCACCATGGTAACATTATTTAAGCATTAAACATGGAAAACCGGGTGTACTCACGAAGATGCAAGAAAATCCAATTTGTATGTCATAGTACCAATATTTTGCAACCCCTTGTAAGGGCCATAGTAGTTGGGTTATAATTTACTATCCTTCTTAGCTCGCTTAAGGGACATTTTTTTGTATGGATGTAGTCATAAAAATGCTTAATCGCCCACATCAAAACTTCTCTCATTGTGATGCTGATTTGCTTGTTGTTTCATTTGATTACATACTAGAGTTAGGTTATCCTTTAAGAGTTGGAATTTTTTTTGTTGATGCTCAATGTAATATTCCATTGTTTGAACCTTATAATTACCTCTTAAATATGATGTATACAAAGTAACGAATATATCCTTCCAAAAATTTGATCACTATCTTAGTTTCCCCATTAGATTGAAGCTGATAAGATGTGTTATGAGCCAATTGCGTACAAAGGCAATAAAATAATTTTGTCCAAATTTTTCTAGATAAAATGGGATCTTTATCACTTATAATAATCTTTGGGTTTCCATGTAGCTTCTGAATTATTTCCATAAATGCAGTAGCGATTTTTTTGGCTTTGAAATGATGAGATAGGGAACAAAAGTGTGCATAATTGGTAAGTCTATCAAATACCACCATGATGACACTCTTTCCTTCAAAATTGGGTAAACATGTGATAAAATCCATTGATACATCTTCCCAACACTAACTTGGAATGACTAATGGTTGTAGAAGACTTGGGGTCTTAATTGTCTCAACTTTATTATGTTGGAAAACTAATTATTCAAGCATAAAATTTTGAATATCAAATTTAAGTCCATCCCCCAAAAAATCCTTCTTGACCCTATGGTAAGTTTTTAAAAATCCCGATTTCCCTCCTATAGGAGACGTGTGAAATTCCAAAAGAACTTTTGTTTAAGTTGGGAGTTCTTGCATAGACATAAATGATCTCTGCGCCATTGTGAATAATTTTTCCAAATAAATGAATTAGACGCACTTGAATCTTGCTGTAAATTTTGAATGAGTGTCCATACCTCTTCATCATTCTTTCATTCATCCCTTGCTTCAGTTATCCAATTAGGTTGGATAATAAAATTGGCATAGAACAATGCTTCTACATGCTCATCCCTTCTCGAGAGTGCATATGAAACAAAATTTTGCTTCCCTTTTTATAAATGATTTTAAAGTCATAACCTGATATCTCAATTACCCAATTTTTGCTGCTCTTCTGAAGATAAAATTTGTTCCAAGAAGTATATAAAATTATCATGATCTATTTTTACCTTGAACTGTCTTCCCATTAGGTAAGGGTGCCATTTATTCAGTGCATGTAATATTTCCAACATTTCCTTCTCATAAATAGGTTTTTGTAAATACTTTCCCTTGATTGGATGGATTTCAAAAGCAATGGGTCTCCCTTCTTGCATTAAAACAACACCAATGCCATTTCATGGAGCATCACATTCCACAATAAAGGTTTTTGTGAAGTCTGTTATAACTAATACCAGAGCTCGACACATTGCCTCTTTAAGATGTTCAAAGGCCTTAATTGCTTATGGAGTCCACAAAATTTTATCTTTCTTTAGTAATCTTGTTAGAAGTGTTGCTATATTCCCATAATTATTAAAAAAATTCCAATAATACCCTGTCAACCTAAGAAATCAATGAATATGTCTTAAGGTTGTGGAGATTTTCCATTCCTTGATGGATTTAATTTTTTTAGGGTCTATCCTAACACCCTCTCGGGATACAATATGAACCAAATATTCCACTTCGTATATCCCAAAGGAAAATTTGGAGGATTTTATTTAAAAAAATTTCTCCTACAATAGTTTGAGCACACTATCAACATGTTGAACATGAATTTTCCAAGGCTTGCTATATATTAGTATATAATAAAAAATACTAACACAAATTTTCCAAGGAAGGGTTTGAAAGTGGAATTCATAAAACCTTGAAATTTGGAAGGTTTATTAGTAAGGCCAAAAGGCATGACCAAAGATTCATAATGACCGTCATGAGTTCTAAACTTTGCTTTCAGAATGTCTTTTATCTTCATTCTAATTTGATGATATCCTGAATGAAGTTCCAACTTCGTGAAGTAAATTTTTCCATGTAGTTCATCCAAAAATTCATCAATGTCAGGGACATGAAACTTATCTTTAATAGTGAGCTTGTCGATCTCTCTATAATCCAGACACATACACCATGATTTGTCCTTCTTCTGCATGAATACTACTGGAGAAGAGAAAGAACTCTGGCTAGGCTTAATTATACCTGCCTCTAGTTTTTTTGAAACCATACATTTAATTTCACTCTTTTTGGAATAAGGATATCCATAAAGTATAATGTTTGGAGGAACACTTCGTGGAATCAAGTGAATAACATGAACAAGATGTCGAATAGGTGGGATACCTTTGGGAGTCTTAAATACCTTGGAATGATAGTTAAGGATGCTTTGGAAACCTCGAGAAATCGATGAGTTAGATGTTTGAAATCTAGTGAACATAATTGTGCAATTACCCCTTGCTGTTACTTCTTCAAAAGTTTTGTCATGCCATTAGAGGTAATTATCTTCCCAGGTTTCCCTGCGATACCCCTTAATTCAATTTTCTTCCCTTCTAAGAAAAAATTTAAGAAAAATTCTTAAAAATTAAAAGCTATTGTCCCCAAACATTGTAACCATTGGAATCCTAATAATACATTCGCATCACCCATTGGAATGATGAGAATTGGACAATTCAATACATATTCTCGCATGGTTAGCTTGACAGTATGCCACTTCCCTAAGAAATTTATAGTTCCTCTATTTACAACCATCACTTGACACTCTAGTGTTGGATATAGAAAGCAATTCAAATCCTTAGCTATCTTACAATGAATAAAATTATGAGTACTACCTAAATCAATGAATACTATTACCTTTTTATTCTTGATATATCCTTCTATCTCGAAAGTTTGAGAAGTGGTAATTCCCACCAATGCATTACAATATATGGTCATATATATATATATATATATATATATTATATTATATTATATTATTTTATTTTTATTTTTTTCATTTTCAACCCTTGGGTTGGTTCTTGGTGTATATATTCTTTTTTTGATATTTTGTGTTCCTTTTCTTCCTCCTCTTCACAATCTATGTAAAATAATTTCTTCTCAACACATTTATGAAATTTAGTGTATCTGTTATCACAACTGTGACAAAGCCCTTTTCCTTTTTTTTTTCTATGGTTGTTGTGGTGTCAACCTTATAGGTTGTGGGAAGTTAGGAGCGAAAACACTTCCATACTTATAGTTGTGAGTGGTAGACCTCATTTTTGCCATAATTTTTCATTCTCCAATAACTTAGGTTCCCAAAGGTGAACCTCATGGTGTCTTCTAGCATGTTCTCCTTCTCTCTTTTCCTTCATCATCATCATGTCATGATAAGACATAGTAACTACAACTGAAAACCATTCATGAAAAGATGACATTAGTCCCAAAACCCCTAATCTAACATGTTTCAAGAAATCACTTATTAGGGTTGGAATTGGAGACTAGTTGAGTGACTAATTCAGGGATTACACAATACCATAGGAAAGTTTCGAGACTGAGTCTTGAGAATGTGCGATTCACAGTTCAGTATGGTCAGGGTCAAGGGATTATGTAGTTGAGGGGATCAAGAGCTCAAGTATGGGGCTTGAGGATTGAGATTTACCAATGCGTAGTTCTGGAGGGATAACAATCTCATATATTGCACAATCTCACAAATCAAGGTGTCAGGCTGGAAGCTTGAGGCTTGAGACTGCATAATGCGTAGTTGTGGTTGATTTGGAGGCATCAATTACGCAGTTGGGGAACTCAAGAGGTAAGGATGAGGGCTTGAGAACTGAGATTTATCATTACAAATTTATGGGGAAAATGAGGCTAATAATTGTGCATTTCAAAATCTCAAGGCTGAGGCTTGAGGACTGAGACTGTGCAATGCACAGTAGAGGACTGACTAGAGAGGAAAACTGCACAATTCTGGAGCACAGGGTTTGGGCTTGAGCACTAAAATTGCGCAGTGCACAATTATGGGAGGAAAATAATACACATTATACAGTTCCAATAGGAAAGGTTGGTACTTGAAGACTGAGACTGCGCAGTGTGTAGTTCAGGAGGGCTGGATGAGGTTGAGTGGTCAGGTCAGGGAGTTTTCCCAGTTTTGACTAAGTGTGGGATCACTGAAATGAAGTTCAAAAAGAAGAATACTTGAGCATGATCACACACTTTGATCACCTAAAAACACAACCCAGGACACTCAGAACACATGAACAATATACTTTCCTCGATGTGACAATATTTTGACAACTCACTCCAAGTGCGACATTAAAGATACACTTTTTCAACTACAGTGACGACACTTGTGTGAGAGTGATTGAAACTTTGGGATTGAGTGGGATACATGTTTACATGATAAGAAAAACTCATTACACAAATATTACCCCTTGAAACAAACCAAAAATACTTTTATACGATGTGTGACCCGTGCCATGCTAAAATACGACATTTGCTATTATGAAAAGAAAAGTGTGAATGAAATCTGAGATATGCAGATGATAGTGAAATATACACATGCCAAAGCAAATATAACAAGAAAAAGACACCAACTAAAGTGAACAGAAGCAAAAGCGACAGTCAAAAACATGAAAACGACACTCGCGAAAGCGAAGGTGTGCAAAAATGACAGTTTGAAAAACTCACCAAAAAAGAAGTACAAACACAACCTAAAATGAGAGACTCAATGACCGTGTGCATTGACTATCGACATGGGTTGAATATTGCACATGCACTATCTTGGTGGATTGTTCTATGCCTGTTCAAGCTTGCATGAAGGAATGCACTCATTAATTCATTACAGATTAAGCATGCGTGAGCAGGTGACATCGACACTTACAATCCAAGAAGGGATCTCAAATAATTAACAGTGTATCAACTGAATAAGAAGTGACTACGAAATGATCATGTTGGGTGATTTAATTGTGAGTTAAATCCATTTCATTAAATTGTCAACCCGAGGTTCGTGAACTGATGAGGTATACTTGTACTATATGCACTACTTGATTATTTCTCAGAATATATTAATCTAATGCAAGAAACTTGAAACAAATTTCAAATAAAATAATGAAAGCAAATGAAAATCAAGTGCACATGTTCTTTATCAAGCATATTATTTCTCAATCACTTTATCTCTCAAAAAATATCTCTACGAAAACCAACAATTATAATCTAAGCCATGAAATGAAAAAGTAATTTAATCTAGTAGTCTATGATACTACTAGTGTGCCATTATAATCCAAACATAAGGAAATTAAATCAATCTTAACAAAACAACATTAATGAAATAAAAAAATATAATCAAAATAACATTAAAAAAACTAAACTAAACTTGCATAAATGAAATAACATAAATATTTACAAAAAAGGAAAGTGGTGCGCATTTTGCGGTTTATGGGGCCCCTTCACTCCTCAACAAGCACACCAAACGATTATGAAATCTTGGAGATCAAAGCAACAACATATATTCCATAAAATGAAGTTGGAGAAAAGCTCCAAAGATATTACAATAATTCGACTTTCTTCTTCTCTATCCTCATTTTACAAATTACATGAATCATATTTTGGATGGGGCTCCTTTGTATGAAGGATGCACTCCTATTTATACAAAAACCTAAGATAACTAATCAATAAATGTAGATCCACAAATATCTCATACATCCACATTTATCTCTTGTGGTTACAACCAATCACCTAAAAATACAAGATACAAATTCTCTCAAAATTATCTCCTAGTTTTGATAGAAGACACATATCAAACATCCATATTCTAATCCTTTGAATGTGCTTAGTCAATGATCCAAATATTCTACAATTATTCCACAAACCTTCATGAGTTTAAAATTGAAATTCGAATTTGTGGTTGAGTGGCCAAATAAGGCTCTTCTAGAATCTTCAAATAGGCTTAGAATATCATAAAACTTATCCCACTTTTAGATATATATGAAAACATGTTAATTTCCTAATATTTAATCATAAATTATCTCAAAATACTTAAAATAAATGACTTGGAAAATAATGATGATAAACTCATATGATCATGAAAATGGTTATTAATGAAGGGTTATGGAGCTACAAAATATGGTAAAATGATGGAAATTAGGGTAAAAGAGGATGGCATTTTGGAGGCCTAATATATGGATCATAAGATTCAAATTAGGCTCCAAAATTCAAGTGTAGGCAAAATTTTGGAGGGTGTTTGTCGCAGCGACAACACTTGGCAACACACTAGTAGAACTCCAACTTCTCTGCCTTGGTAAATTATTTATGCAGGGTCTATCTCTTTAGGAATTATTGATTCATAATTTAGATTAATTGATCTTCCCCAATTAATACATATGTAAACATAGTCCCCTTCATTCCTTCTTGGTTGAGCACAAACATATGACCAATGACATCACAACGTTTCAAGACAAGAGAAGGGTAATGTCACATGCGAGCTTTAGTTTTTCAGAGTATAATTTTTCATCTCTGGTGTTGCTACACTACTAGCATGCTTGGAAAAGACCCCAAGGAGTCACTTCAAGAACAAAAACATCTCTTCGCTACCAGCGAGCCTAAATAGTACCTTGACAGAGTTGCTTGCTTCACCTCCTTTCGCAGGAAGCCTTTCTCTCCTTTCACCCTTTATATATTTATTTTATATAAAATTGTGCATCGACAATTATTTATTGCATGGGCGGAAGAGGTATTTCAACTTATTGAGAGCATAAGAGGTTGTTCCTTTAGAGAAGCATATGTAAGACCTCTGATATTGTTTGCTCGTTTAGATTCCCCCTTTCTCCTTATATACTTGAATGGATCAACATAGAAAACAATAAAACGTAGAGAACTGATCGCATGCATGATGTTCATAGAATACACACAGATAGCATGGTTCAACACAGATCTTTCCTCGCACAAGGATCATATATTCCATCAGAACGTCATCAACCAAAGGATAACCAAGATGAGGAAGAAGGATTGATGGTTAGCCAAATTTTGAAGTGTCACAAAGCCCTTTTATATTTAGCCACATTATCTTTGAGCCAAAGGGAACATACTTCATGAAAATTATTATTAAACAAACACAAAAAAAGAGACAAGACACAACAACAAAAAACCAAAATCAAAATCATGAAAAAATGGAGGCTAAACCGAAAGCAAAATGTGAGACAAAATCTAGGAAACACACAAAAGACTACGTAAAGCGAGTGTAGGATGCATGTGCAAGCGAAACTAATATGTGACTAGGCCTACTACTAACCTAACTAGCTAGCAGATTAGGTCACGTATAATGAAATTTCCAAAGTAGCTACTGTAGTTGTTCCCGACCTGCATACAGAAATATAAGATCAATTAAAAATGATATAAACCAATTTGTAATAGAAAATATAAGAGCTTGAATAACTTGCACAAAAATTTGAATTTTTTTCCTATCAGTAGAAAGATGTGTGATATTCACTACTTCTACCGAACTTGCGATCTTACCTTTTTGATGAAGATTATAAACATAAAAACCTCAAAAAATTCTTGTGAATAATCCTTTGTTTGTGCCATCCTTATGAGCAAGCATGAGAAAATATTGAAACTGGTTATTAGCAAAAGGGCTTGCTAAGTAAGATGCTTCCAGAAAATCATAGATTGGATCCTGAAATTCGAAACAATCCTCTTGAAAACCCCAAATTCCTTGAAAATATGAATTTCCAATTCGAAGTGCAAGGTCAAGATGAGAATCTTGTGAGGGAAAATGAATCTAATCATATCATTAGTGAGTGAAGAAGTGCCTCAACTTCTTGAAAAGTACTTGAATAGTGAAATGTTAAACCATAAAGATCAAAGGATGTAAAAAAATTGTCATCGGATGTGTTGATGGGAAAATGGTAATTTGAATGACAGTCATGAGAGACATAATCATGATCAGATAGGACGATTAAAGCATCAAATTCCCAATTTGTAATTAGCAAGGATAAATCAATTTGAACAACTCTAAAAATTCTCTGAACAATAGAACCAACTTCCTCGCATGTCGAACGTGACAAACCATTTATCCGTAACTGATGAAAAATTGTACAAGCATTGAAATCAAAATAATTCAAAAGGAATGATAGTATAGAAAATATACAAAACCAGTTAGGATGTAATGGATGAAAAATTGGAACTTGATTAAAAAAACAACTCAACCACATTCACGAGAAAAACTAAGAGTTGATTATTAGCCATAGCACACAACATATATGAACTATTCAGTTAAAGGTAATATTCAAATTGATTAGCTTCATGATTCCACAGATTAATGAAAGGTGTACACTCCAAACTCGAATTCAATACAAGATATTTGTATGAGGATGAATTCAATAGAGTAGTATGATTAGAAACCCATTCACGAGAAATAGTAAAATTATAACAAGAAATCCCGAAATCCATCAAGAACAAGTTTGAATCCAGCAAAACAATACAAATGAAAGAATTCTGCGAGAAAAACTAGATATGAAATGGTTTAGGAATTTCACTAGGATTGCGAGAACCTGACACAACCATGAACAAGAGTTGAAGTGTGTCAACTTCCTTGCAAGTTCTGGAACTTTAAAAAGACAGAAAACAAAATATGGTAAACTGAGTCAGACCTAAAATTGCATGTGGACAACTGCTATCAACTAAGTCAACAAGATCACTACTATCTAGATGGAAACTATCTACATCGTTGGTTTGATCAGATTATTCAACTTCATTAAATAAATTGCTCAAGTCATAATATTATTTTGATCATAAGTCTAATAATTTATGCATCCAAAAAATATCATGATCACACTAATTCAAAGAGTTCCCCCCATACAAAGAAAGAGATGATAAGGGATGGAATGGACCCTCTATAATTTCATTACTTTCTTATTAATCATGGATAATTTTACTATCCTATGTCATTTCAAGATTCAAATCATTAGATAAAAAACATGAAGAACATGAAGAATTTCCATCACAAGTTGATGCATTACAAAAATAGAGCACAAAGGATAAGGAGGTGAAGGGAAACAAGCATTCATAAGCGAATATTCTTTAATAGAAAAAAATATGGGGTCTTAATATTTTGAAACAAAATCTTATAGAGAAACTAAAAGTTTGTATGGTGCACTTGGGAATTCATAATCACATATATCAACAAAGTCATCCTCATCAGAATGATTGTTTCCCAAGACTTCAAATTGATTATGAAAATTGATTACATTTGATTTACTAATGAGATTACTATAGTAATTATCAGCCAAGAGTGAGGCAACGCCATCTTCAAGTAGAGGAAGTTGAAAAAGAGAATAAATATCAAAAAAATCTTCACCTTCCCGCTCCTCTACTTGTAAAATGTGACTACCTTTCACCCGTTCACTGCTTGGATTTCGAAGAGATTGATTAGGCAGATTGAGGGACAAGGGGTCATGAGAAAGAGATGGTAGAGGGTGACATGTATCCAAATTAGATTCAAGATTTGAATTTTGAGTAGTAATATCATCTTGATGAAGGATACATTAGTCTTCATCACAGGCTTCATAAACCATTCAGAGATTTTCTCCATGGGATCTGAATCATGAAAAGCGGAAGGAGGATGAGAAGATGGATTGGGAATTTGATTTGCATATTTCCCAACTTTATTATCATCGCAATGGGGCACTCGAATGATAACTGAAAAAGGAGGAGGATAAGGAAAAAAAGGAATAATAGGTTCCTCCTCTGAAATTAGGGGTGTTTCATGTCTTTCAAGAGTTGGGGAAGCATAAACATCCCGTGGTTTGGGTTCAGCATGTAAATATATACAAACCAAATGCTCAAAATTTTGTTCAAAGAAATCCCAAACCGTGTCTTCTTCAGGAAATTTAGAAAAAAAGGTGAAGGAATCAAACAGAGAAATCCTTAATTGATTAATTATGATTCATTATTAGTACTTTAATCCTATTATAAACATCTCTGTAATTGTACATATCAAATGTTAAGTGAAGCTCCTTGATGACGTGTTTAAGAGAATGAATGGAAGAATGTGGTAAGGTATGAGACCGTCAATTAACATGACCTTAAAGGGCGAGGAAGAAGAGAATACAAGCCACATCTTCACAATCAATTTCATAATATTCACATAACTTAAGGAAAAGAGATGCATGCTCGACAATGGATGTATCACTCTCACCATCAAACTTGAATTGAGACAAATCATGGAGAGATTCATCTGGGATTGAAAATTCACCAGGGGCCAACTTAGGAAAAAATCCTGGGAATGTGATTTGAGGATGATCCATTTCAGATAAGAGGTTCAAAACATACTCAATGGGCACAAATTTTCATCTGGCCCTCCTTCTAGAGCCATTTAATTGATGGATCAATATCACTGCATGAAAGGTCCTAATAGCCTCTCAGGCTTGCTGTTGGGCTCGGTTTTGGCCCTAGGGGCCTATTGCCTTGCTTACAAAACTAAGTTAATGTGGGAAAAATCCTCAAACCCACTAGTTGTGGACTTGGTGGCAAAGTTCAGAATTGGGGCTGTCACCTAATCCCAATTCTCTCCGTCTAGGTTATATCCTAGCTAATGCCAAGGGCTAGACCCTAAGGAAGATACTAATGAAGTCTTTGTAGACTCAACAAGTTCTAGGATATTGTTAATTCATCAATTAAATAATTCACCATTCAAACACTTGAAAAGCAATCTTGAAGCATAAACAAATCAGTATATATAGAAGACCATGAGTATATAGCCATCAATGACATAAAAATAGACCAATTAAATTCAATAATATATTTTGCAAGGAAATGTGATGTGAGTAGACTAGTGCAATAGATATAAAATTGCAAGAGATAAATATGCTCAAATAAATGACAATACTTGATATAAAATAAATGATTTCAAGAGTTAAAAAGTACAATGATATGTGAAATTTGTCAAACAAGTGTTAGTATATCAATATATGACTACAATTGCAAAATAGTAGATACAACTTTGAAAGAAGATAATTTGAATGAAATTTGCAAAGGAAATAATAAGTGTTCATGGTTGAACTTATTAAAGGCCTATCTAAGGTGTTACTCCTTCTCAAATACTTCACCCACATATGGATAGAGGTTGTTGCAAGGGGCCTCAAGTGGAGAAGCGTAGCTTCATTAATGAGTATCCACCTAATCCCTCAAGTAAACCCACATGTCATTGTTCCAACATGGGACTATAGAACACCTGAACTGTGTGGTCATGTTGCAAGGAGAAGGAGGGCACAATTGCCACAATATCCACCACAAGATTCACCTCCTGTTGTACCTGAGGCTTCAGTAAACATGTCGCATGAAGGAGGAAATAATAACATGACATAAGATGAGAAGGATTTTATGATGGCTTTCTTTAACATGAAAAAGATGGTGAAAGTCCTCTATGAAGAGAGGAATACAAGGTTTCAAGGTGAAAGCTACATGCCTCCAAGAGGAGAGGGTTCTCCAGGAGGAGGAGGTAACTGAAATGGCGATAAGCCACCATCTACTCCACCATCATCCTCACCACCATCTTCACCTTCCTTTTCATCCTCTTCCACTACTACAACACTTACTCACACTCGTCAACATACCTAAAAAGGAATTTGTAAAACACCCTTGTTAAAACTTGATATTAAATTTGAGCTACCTATGTATAAAGGTGAAGTGAATGTAGAGAAGATTGAAAATTGGATTCGTCAGTTGGAGGTCTACTGCAAGATTAAAAATCTTCAAGATGATGATACAAAGATTCAACTAGCTTCCTTGAGACTAGAGGGTGCAACACTAGTATGGTGGGAATCCAAGACACAAGATGAGATTAAAAAAAGCATGGTAAGATCTCAATATATTGGTCTGATTTCTTTGCTGCAATTAAAAGAAAATTTTACCCTCTTGAATATATACAGAAATCCATCATGACTTGGCAGAAATTTAGACAACTTAAAGGTCAAAATGTTCAATATTACACCCAAGAATTTAGAAGAAGAGGTCTTATGTTAGGGGTTGATTTGAAATCACAAGACACATTGCGGAAGTATATAGGGGGTTTACATAGCTACCTAAGGGATAGTATCCTTATGTTCAATCCCACTAGTCTAGATGAGGTTTGTGTGCAAGCCACTCACCTTGAGGCAAGAGGGAAAAGTATTCCAGAAGAGGGTAAAAATAAGCCATTTAAGGGTGGAGAGAAAGGAAATGCTTTCAAAGGAAAAGAAAAGAAAAATGCAACCATTAAAAAGGAAGGAGAGAAATGACACACAAAAATTGTTCCAAAGAGGGTCACGATGAGGACCATTGTTGGAAGCTTCATCCAGAGATGAGGCCCAAGAAATTAAACAACAAGGGGAAACAAAAAACAGCTGCAACCACTCAATATGATTTGGGATCCGATTCAAGTGATGAAACTAAAATTACAGCCATGGGTATGAAAGGAAAAGAATCCATTGCTATCACTAGTTCATCAAATTGTCACATTAGTACTCCAAATGAAGAAACAAGGATTGAATTATTCCATGTGAGGGTTATTGAAAAACATACAAAAATTGACACACTATTTGATGGTGGGTCTCAAGCCAATTTGATATCTGAAGAATTAGTCAATAAACTTAATTTTGAAGCCATTCCATATCCCAAACCATATCCATTGGGTTGGATATGTAAGAACACAAATTTACAAGTTACAAGAAAGTGTATTCTTCGATTTGTAATCACAACAAACTTCATTGATGAAGTTGAATTAGATGTTGTGACACTTGATATTTCAGGAATTTTTTTGTGTAGTCCTTACCTCTATGATAGAAAATCCATCTTCTATCACCATGAAAACAAGTACCACTTGTTAAAATATGATGTAGAGTATATTGTGAGAGCTCATCGCAAGAAACTAACTCTTTCATTAGTTAATGCAGGGAAAATGAAAAGACTAGTGAGTTCAAGCAAGAATTTTGTGCTTCTTATGATTAAACCAAAGAATGATGTTTATTATGAAGCATTTCAAGGTTGTGATCCAAATTTGAAATCTGATTTGATTGGAGTGGTTAATCAAAATAATGAGATGTTTCAGGAACCAAAGGGATTACCTTCCAAGAGGGGAATCTAGCATGAAATACAGGTGCAACAAGATTGTCCTCCTCCTAACATTGACATGTATAGGATGTCAGTGACGGAGAGTGCTGAAATAAAAATGAAAATTCAAGAGTTTTTGGACAAAGGGATCATCCGCCAAGTACTTTTCCATGCGGGTCACCTATTGTGTTGGTGCCAAAGAATGATGAAACATGGCGCATGTGTGTATATTTCCGTGCATTGAACAAAATTATGGTAAAGAACCATTATCCACTTCCTAGAATAGATGATTTAATTGATCAATTGAAATATGAAAAGTATTTTACTAAGTTGGGATTAAGGAGTGGTTACCATCAAATTAGAATTGCTGAAGGTGACATTTGGAAGACAACATTCAAGACAAAACAAGGTTTGTTTGAATGGCTAGATATGCCTTTTGGTTTATGCAATGCTCCTACTACCTTCATGCATGTGATGAATGATGTGTTGAGGCCATTTCTTGATGAGTTTATCATGGTATACTTGGATGATATCTTGGTTTTCAGTAAATCACATGATGAACATGTCATGCATGTAAAAAAAGTACTTGATGTCTTAAGGAAAGAACACTTGTTTTTAAAGATGTCAAAATGTGAATTTGGTAAAAATTATTTGGTGTACTTGGGGCATATTGATGGAGGAGGTGAGTTGAATATAGAACCATATAAGGTTGAGGTCATTGTGAATTGGCCAACGCCCAAGACAATCACTGCAAGAAGCTTTTTGGGAGAAACCCAATATTGGAGAAGTTTATTGCTAACTTCTCTTCTATTGCAACTCCATTGCATGCATTGAATAGTGTGCAAAAGGTCTTTTAATGGGGAGGCAAGAAGCAAAAAAAATTCTATGCTTTGAAAGAGAGGATCAATTCAACCCCAATACGTGCATTACCAGACTTGATACATCCCTTTGAGATTCAAACTAATGCAAGCAACTATGCCATGGGCACAATCCTTATGCAACATGGTAAGCCCATTTCATTTCATTCATAAAATTTCAATGGTGCAATGATCAACTATCCTAATTATGACAAGGAGCTTTATGTGTTGGGTCAAAGTGTGAAAAAGTGGAAACTATACTTGATGGGAAAGGAAACCATCATACACACCGATCACCAACCATTGCAATACTTGCAATCACAAAATAAGTTGCAATAATCAAGACACTTTTGATGGATGTGTTTCCTACAACAATTCCACTTGGTCATCAGGTAAAAGAAAGGGTACAACAAGGTTGTTGATATGCTTTCTAGGCCTATTGTTAGTGCAATTACTTTACTCAAGAATAATTCTATTTTGCTTGAAAGTTATGTTGAGCAATATGCATTTGATAATGAATTTCAAGATGTTTATGAAAACTTGAGTCAAGGCAACCAAGTAGAGGAATTGGATTACCGTGTACATAATAAATTGTTGTATCATTTGGGAAATATTTGTATTCCACAAGGGGAGAGAGTGAATATCATAAGGGAAGCACACACTTTTCTTATTGTTGGACATTTCAGTGTAAGAAAAACAATGTCACATATTCAGAGGTATTGTTATTGGCCTCGTATACTTGAAAGTTTGTCTTTGGTCCTCTTGCACGGTTGTGTAGAGGAAAGTTTTGCACGGTTCGTTGTGTGCAGATAGTAAGCCTAGAATATGAATTTAGGATTGTACACACTGCTTCCTGTACCTTCATGTCCACGAGAGAGTGTTTCTATGGATTTTTCAGGAGGCCTTCCATTGTCAAAAGGAGGTCATGATTATTTGTATGTAGTTGTGGATAGGTTCAGAAAGATGTGTATATCAATGCGATGTAAAAATAAAATCATAGTTGAAAAAGAAAACTCAACTATTCTTTCAACATGCTTGGGTTCATTTTGGGTTTCCCACATCCATTTTTAGTGATCGAGATTCTTGATTTGTTGGGAATTTTTGGTCAATTTTATGGGAATTGATGGATACCGAGTTGAAAAAGAGTACAAACTTTCATCTACAAACAGATGGTCAAATCGAAGTGGTCAATAAAAAAATCATACATCTTCTTCAATGATACTGCAGTAAGAATCCTAATTTGTGGGAAGAAAATGTGCACTACATTCAACATGCTTACAACCGTGCAAAAAAATCCTCTACACAACCATCACCATTTGAGGCATGCCTTGGATACTTTCCTAGATCGCCATTGGATTTCATTTTTGGGAATGGTGCTGCTATTGATGGCCATAATGACATAGACAAAGGCAAGAAGTTCATAGAGAAAATCCAATCGATACATCAAACAGTTGAAGATCAGCTTGAAAAGAGCCAAGGAAAGTACAAAGCAAGGCACGACAAGCATCGCATAGATCACAAGTTCCAAGTTGGTGATGAAGTTGGCTTCACATTAGCAAAGAGAGGCTTCAATGGGAAGGAAAAAAAACAAAACTAATATGTTATCGTCCTTTCATAATTTTGGAAAAGATTGGTGACAATGCCTTCAAGTTAGATTTTCCTTCATAAATGAAAATTTACTCTATTGTTAATGTTGAGAGCTTAAGGCTGTATGAGCCGCCATTGATAGAAGATCAAGGAGAAAATGTTCAGATTACTTCCATTGAGTAATTTTATCCTCAATACCTTGATGAGCTTCAACAAGATACCATTATTGACAGAAGAACAAGGACATCAAAACGAGGGAGTGTAGACTACCTTAGTGTGGGGCTTAAAGGTACAAATCCTTCTAAGTCCAAATGGATCGAGATTGGAAAGGTGAGGGAGCTGTACCCTCATTTGCTGAACAATTGAAAGTGATATTTTGGGGTCCAAAAGCTTCCAGTGGGGAGGAGTGATCAGGTGCTCAAAATATCCTAAAAAATGAAAGTTCTCAGAATGGCGTGGGACCTGTTTGACCATGTAGATATCGTAGTTCTGAATCCAGCGCAACTCATTTTGCGGAAAACCGACACCATATGCTCCCAAAAACACGTTCTTTCCACTTTGTCAAACATGCGATTTTTTTAAAAAACAAAGCAGGACAACCCAGTTGGTAGGTTGACTAGTGAATGAGATTTTCTTCAGCAAATAAGGTTGTCCCAAGTTACATGTTTTCGTTGGTTTTAAATGGCGTGATTTGATTGGGTTTTGGGTGGCCAATGACAGACTGCAATGTGGCACAGCTAGGGGCTTCCATGTGGCAGTCTGAGGGCCACGAAAATTTGTTAAGGTCTGGGTAGCAGTAGTGGAGGTCGAACCCGTGACCTCCAAGAAACTAGCACAGGCTTTCACCATCTTAACAACCATTGATTCTTAACCATATACGACGCGGTATATATTTAAAATGTAATGGTTTTAAGTTTGGGGGTGGGGGCTGAGATCTAGCCCTAGCCTTGGTCATTGCACCCTAGCGGGCTAGGGGTGGGACCAAGGGCGGGCTAGCCCCATGCCCACCCCACTTTTCATAACCGTTAACATAAAACACCGAAGACTCCAATTGTCCACCCTTAGCAGTTAACTCCCAACTGTTAGAGAAAACCACAGACTTTTTTTATTTGAAAAATAACTATTTGACCATATACAATATGGTTTCAAATTCAGATTTAAGGCCTTAGTGGAAAATTTAGAGTCTCGACACTTTCGCCTGGAAATTGGGCAATCTGGTGCTCGGTTAGCAGATTTGGAGGCGAAATTGTAGGATGGTGCCGGATTTGGTGGAATTTGGGGTGCATTTAGTGCCAAAACTTGGGGAAGCCATAACTTACTCAGTTTTGACCAATTTTGGATCAAAAAGAGGCTAGATAAGAATTTTTTGGCATTATGGAGCCATTGGTGCAGGTTTCAGATATGTTTGAGCATTGTAAATGCACATAATCGGAATTTTGAGCATAATTGAAGAGGGCCAATCCATTGGAAGCTAGACCAAGGAGATGTAGCCCAGGAGGGGTGAACTCCTCCATCATGTGCTATTGTGTTACTGTTTATGGTGATGTTCATGTCTGCTATATGCTGCTGTTCAATGATTTTTTCATGTTAAACTTCTCAATAAATTTACATAAAAACACATAAAAACTCAGTTTTAACTTGCAATTTACCTTATAATCATCAAGCATTTTGTTTATATTTTGAAGAGGAATTTAGCACAGAAAAACTAATTTTCCCATTCAGATCACTCAGTTACCCCAAAAATATACTTTGAGAGATTTAAAGAAATCCCATACCCTCTACATCTTTCAAGGATTTGCCGTAGATGATCAATGTGAGCAATTCCATCCCTTGGAAACACAATTATATCATCATGATATATCTTAATGATTTTTCAAGTTAAGCCCTTAAAGGCATAATCCAGAGCCCTTTGAAAAGTTGTGCCAACATTGGTCAACCCAAAAGGCATCATCAAATTCTTAAAAGTACCCCATGGTGTGGTGAAAGTTGTCTTATGTATATTTGGTTTCTTTACCATCATTTGGTTGTACCGAGAGAAACCATCTAACAAGGACATCACGTTTGATCCAATTACTCTTTGCATCAAAGTCTCCATGTTAGGTTTCTAAAGTCAACTCAAAGTCTAATTGACCAATTCTTCTTCCTATTAATCACCAAATTCAAACATCATGTAGAATGAAGATTATGTAAAATAATTCCAAATGCATCCATGTTCTGAAGCTCCTACTAAACAAAAGGGGCCAAATTAGGATTAATATACTTAAGTTTATGCCGAAATGGTTTATATTTTCATCCTTGAGAGGGATAGTATGTTCCGTAACATCCTCCCTATATCTTTTCAACTCATCATAAGAAAATTCCAACACATATCTATATTCAAAAAGTAGGCTAACTAATTTCTTCCTTCCCTCTTTAGTGGTAACCTTACCAATCTTTATAATCTCTGGATCATGGGTACTACTAATGTTTACTTCTATAAATTACCCTAAATCAATTCTTTTCTCTCCTTTCCTCGTAGCATCATTCCTATCAAATATTCACTCAAAGACTACAAGACTCTTATGAGTGGAATTTGTCACATCTTCAAACTCTGTATAATTGCATCGTTCCACCTTGTATCCAAATTTGACATCTACATATTCCTTAATATTATTCAAAAAATGAATCACTTGAATTTCATCATTAAAGACATGCCAATTCTCCATGTTATTTGGGACCAATGGCCTAAAAATCACTTCCATTTTAACCTTATCTTCATCCAAACTATCAGAAGGCTACAATGTGGATGTTACTACTCCCAATTCATCAACTTGACTAGTCTTTTCTCTAGGATTCGTTTCAATATTCTATGCATCAAAAAAATTCCATATTATCCCAAACAATATTGTGATAATTATCAAGCCTATCATTCTTACATGCAAATTGATTCTTCACTTGAATAATGACCAAATCTGAGTCCCCATCTATACTTAACATTTTAATCTTGAATTCCTTTTTTCAACTCTACTCCCAACAAAAACGCTTCATATTCTATTACATTGTTGATATCATCAAATTCCAATATATAAGAAAACTTGAAAATGTGACCAAGGGGTGACATAAGGACAATTCCTACACCCTTACCAAATTTAGAGTAACCCCCATCAAATTTCATATGCCAAAGCCAACCTTTTGTACCTTCAACCTTTTTTTTCTGATGGAGCAATGGAGTTAGCCAACACAACAAAGTTACCGAGGCTTCTTTGGGTTCTCCACATGGTACTTTCTCTCCAACTCTCTATCTAATATTACCAATATGCCTTCACTATTAGGGATGATAGGATAACCTAAGTCCATTTGTAAACTAACACTTGTACCAGCTCCCCACTTCCTTGATAACAACATACCCCAAGCATCAGGTACATCAATCACCATAATATCCATGGTGATCATTATATCATGATGCATTTCCAAGTGGAATTGAAGGTATTTTATTAAACCAATAATTCAATTATTTTTGAATCAATGACACATGTTGTGGTATGGTGTATAAATATCGTCAATTTTGTTTGATTCATGACCTTCTTAGTCATGACACAAGAAGCTCCAAAATCAAACATAAAATTATATAGACGCAAGCCAATAACTGATAAAGTGATGAAGAGAGGTTGATTATCTTTTTTACTTCTACACATATCACTACTTAACAATAAAATGGGTACATATTCAATTCCATTCTTCACAAAAGTTTCCATTTCTCTTCCACGAGGTGCATCAAGGGATTTCAACAACTTATACTTTTGGGAGGGAATATTTAGGATCTTAGTTACATGTATTGATATCTTAACATTATTTATCCAATATCCCAAATAAATATTCAAAACATATGTAGGTGGAGTGAAATATTTTGGGGCACTTTGAGTTTTCTCTTATTCATTTCCCTTTCTTTGATAATTTAATCCTCTATCTTTGGAAATCTCCAAAACCTGGCTTGAAGAAGGCTTTTCTCCATATTATTTTGTGATCTTATTCAACTCAAAGAAATTGTTCACACTATAGGAGGATGGAGGCTTCTTACTAATAATCAAATATATGGTGACTTACATCCAATTTTCCATAGAAAAATGATGCTCCTTGCCAACCAAATTGAATTGTTCACTTCTCCTAACCATCCCAATTTCAATAATTCTTCTATTGGACAAGTGGCTTCCTCATGCATTTCATAACAAGGCCTACAATAAGAAAGTGAATCCTCAACAAAATTTGTAGATTCAAGAGGATTAGGTGGCCTATGCTCATGGGGATGCCCTCTTTTCTACCATTTATATTTTCCTCCATTTTGGAACTTGCCTACTTGATTGCTCTCCATGGCCACCAACCTATTTTGGATGGGATGCATTTGGTTAGTGTGATTGTTTTCCATAGATTTGATAATTTGGAATAAATGTTTAATAGGACCCTAGTCAACTTATTTTTCTTCAAATTTCCCATTGGATTCATGGGACTTTGAAGAACCTCTATTGAAACCATGGATCTCTTATTTTTTTGAATCCTTTCTAGCCTTTTTCATTTTTAAGGCTTTTGTTTGGGATCACTCAAATTGCGAGGCCCCTTTCTTATCATCTCATAGGATTTGTCAACATTGAATGTATCAACATAATAAATCCAAAGATATTTCTCTTGAGGCTTGACATCATCAGGAATATTCTTCATTATGTCATTAAATCTCTTAATAAATTCCTCCCTAGTTTCATTTTCTTGCTTCTTAATGTGGCTAATTGCATTAAGTAAATGCCTCGCTTATTTTATCACCAAATTTTTCATTCAAGGAATCTACTATCTTCTTCAAGGTGTCATAAGAGTTATTTGGTTGTTTCGTGAACCAGTTGAGTGCATACATCCTCAAAGTTTACACCATTGCACCACTTAGTGATACACAAGTTGAAATTTCTTATGTGTGTATTAGCAATTATTGCATTATTACCTTGGAAGGAAGAAATATTTTTAATGGATTTATTAGGAATATTGTGAGGATAACCATTAATGTTAGTGAAATCACAAGGGCCAAACATGTCATCCATGATGTCTTGCTCAAATTGACCCCAAAAAATCAGTAGGATGTCAGAGATAAATTCTTGCCCAACATTAACAAGAAGTCTACTGGAAGAGAGTTTATTTAACCTTACTATAAAAACCATTTTAGGATCAAGAGTGGGGCTAACTAGACAACTTGGATTCCTCCTGGTAGAAATCTAGTAAATTTTTGATCAAGTGGAGTCACCACTTGGACAAAAATATAATTTTATAACTTCCAAAAGCTAAAAAAAAATTAGTTGTACTATGGGTTTAAGAGGACTGATCCCCGATAATGATGTGAAATGTTTTTTCCACCTTGCTTACACACCTAATTTAATGTGGGAAAAATCCTCAACCCCACTAGGTGTGACCTTGGTGGAAAATCTCAAAGTTGGTGTTGTCACCCAATACCAATTATCTCTGTCTAGGATGTCTCCTATCTAAAACCAAAGGGGGTGGACCCTAAGCAAGATACTAAGTAAGGCTTGTTAGACTTAACAAGTTCTAAAATATTGTTAATTAATGAATTAAAGCATCCACCATTCAAAGACTTGAAAATTAATCTTGAAGCATAAATAAATCAACAAGTATAAAATGCCATGATCATATAACCATCGATGACATACAAATAGATCAATGAAATTCAACAATATATCCTGTAAGGAAAAGTGATGTGAATAGACGAGTGCCAATAGATATAAGCTTGCAAGAGATAAATATGTTCAAATAAATGACAATACCTTCAATAAAATAAATGCTTTCAAGGGTTAACAAGTACAATGATATGTAGGAATTTACAGGGTAATTTCCTTATATCAAACACCAAAGGTCACTGCTCACAAAAAGATCATAGATCAGTACACTAGTATTTGACGTGGTTAAAACCCTTGAAGAGGGAAATAGTCCACGACTTGATCCAACGCAACCACTACAGGAAATTTATTAATATAAAGAAATAAAATTTACATAATCTTCTCTAAAAAATGATCACAGACAAATGACCCTCCATGCTATTTAAATAGAGATCATGGACCAATCGGGTGTTAAGCCACATATCAAGTGTTGGTAATACCGAGGAGAGAATGAACCATTAGATCATTACATATCATGAACGTTAGATTATAAGTTACGAAAGTACATACTAAAGAAACACACTTTACCTAACTCTAGACTAGACCAAGTTATAATTAACTATTTCCTATGTGTCAGAATATCCTAACATCCCCCCTTAAGAAAAACTTGGGATAGGATTCAAGGATTTAAAAAGGTGACACAATAGGATAAGGAAGGAGGCATTAGAGCCTATCCCCCTTTAATGATAAGTTTATTGAACTCCAAGCATAGATCGAAGTTTGGTAAACTTCGCTTCTGTGAGAGCCTTTGTAAAGATATCAGCAACTTTATCATTTCCTGAACAATAGTGCAATTCAAGAACACGATCATGAATGAGATTTCCGATGAAGTGTATGTGTAGCTTAATGTGTTTCATGCATTGATGCTGAAATGGATCTTTGCATGGCTGAATGGCACTCTGATTATCACACCAAAGTGTAGTAGGATGATCCTGATGAAGACCAAATTCGGATAGGATTTGACGAAGCCACATGGATTCCTTGCTAACTTCAACAACACCACAATACTCTCCTTTTGCCTAAGAAAGAGAGATGACACTTTTTTTCTTACAAGACCATGTAATAGGACCTGAACCAAGAGTGAATACATAACCTGCAGTAGACTTTCGATCATCAGGGTCACTAGCCCAATCAGAATAAATGAAACCAATCAATAATGCAAATGCTCCTGCACTGTAATGAATCCTGAACTGAACTGTACCTCGAATATATCAAAGTATTCTTTTAGCTATTTTTCGGTGACTTTCATGAGGTTTGTGCATAAACCGAGCAACAAGACCAACGTCAAAGGAAATGTCAGGACGAGTATGGGTTGGATACAAAAGTTTACCAACAAGTTGACGACATAAGGTAGCATCAACTTCAAGGGAAGTAAAAGTGTTGAAAGCTTGAATCTATATTGAAAGGGAGAAGGGGTTGGCTTTAGTCTTCCATGTGAAAGTGGCGTAGAAGATCACATGCATACTTGGATTGAGAAAGGGTAATACCTTCTTTGGATTGCAAGACTTTAAGACCAAGGAAATAATGCAAGTGTCCTAAGTTTGTCATTTCAAACTTCTTTTTGAGGCTATACTTCACATGGTTTATATGGGTGGGATCACTACCAGTAAGGATAATATCATCAACATAAATAACAATTATGATTAAGGACTTACCCACTTTCTTGGTGTAGAAAGTGTTGTCGGAATGAAATCAAGGAAAGCCATTATCTAAGAGAAAGCTATCCATTTTGGCATACCAAGCCCGAGGGGCTTGTTTGAGACCATAGAGAGACTTCTTAAGGTGAAAAACAAGGCTAGAGTTGTTTTGGATAAATCTAGGGAGTTGTTCCATGTGGATTTCTTCATGCAAGTCCCCATGTAAGAAGGTGGATTTAACATCCATCTGATGGATTTCCCATTTAAAGGAGGCAACAAGGGAAATAGAAAGGCAGATAGAATTCATTTTGGCAATAGGGGAGAAGGTTTCAGTATAGTCATTGCCTTCAAATTGTGAAAATCCTTTAGCAACAAGACGAGCTTTATGTTTATCCACTTTTCCATCTGGTCCAAACTTTGTTATGTAAACCCATTTGCATCTGACAATTTTTCTTCCCGTTGGAAGAGGAATAATATCCCAAGTATCGTTTGCCAATAAGGAACGATATTCTTCATTCATAGCTGCATCCAAATCTGGATGACCTGAATATTATTCAAAGGTATATGGATCATGATTTTCTAGAACTTGATACAATAAGGAAGAGGCTCTCTCAAACTAAGAACATGTACGACGTTTATCTGCAGGGTCACCTGCAAGAGAACCTACTGCATCCCGAGTAGAGCGGATCCATTTTGGAAGTTGTGGAGCTAAAGGAAGATCCTGAGGAGGTAGAGGAGGATTATCATCCTCCCTGTCATCATCTGAAGTAGAAGGAATTCTATCAAAAGTGGAAGAGATAGAAAGAGGTGGCACATATGCCGATTCAGGCTTGCAGGCCAAAGGTGGCACACCCACTGAACCAAGCTCGCAGATCGATATATTTTCGTCAAATTTTACATCTCTTCTAATGATTACATTTTTGGATTTGGGTTGAATAAGTCTATATCCTTTGACATCTTTAGAATATCCAACAAAAATGCATTGTTCACTCTTAGGTTCTAAGGCTTTATGTTTCTCATTTGGAATATGGGCCCAAGCTTCACTTCCAAAAACACGAAAGTGACTTACATCTGGTTTGATTGAGCTCCAGGCTTCTTATGAAATGACATTCCTTAAAACCTTAGTAGGAGTGCGATTTAATATGTAATTTTCACAGTTAATTTCTTCTACCCAAAAATTAAGACTAAGTCCTTTAGATTGAAGCATACAATTAACCATTTCTTTGAGAGCGTGATTCTTCCTTTTAGCTACACCATTTTTTTGTGGAGTATACAGAACAATATGTTGCAATTGAATGCCATGCTCAGTGAAAAAGTTGGTAAATTTGTTGTTAACATATTATCCTCCATTGTCAGATCTTAACTTAAGAATTTGATGTCCAAATTGTTTCTCAACAAAGGCCTTGAAGGCCAAGAACATGTTAAAAACTTCATTCTTGAGTTTTAAGAAGTATACCCAAGTGTGTCTGGAAAAATCACCAAAGAAAGGTAAGAACTACTTGTAGCCAGATGTAATATTCCTAAATTAGCATACAACTAATTGGAATATTAAAATTTTATTTTGCTTCTTATTGGAGAAATAAGAGGGTATGGATACCCATAAATATCCTTAGTAGGAATGAAGACACTCCTAGTGTGAATGGAGGTCATGTAAAGAGATGGATGAAAGACCCTTGTGTGTGAAAAGCGGTTGAAGCATGAAGACTAGGTCAACTTTGACAAAATCAACAACGCTATCATGGAGAAGTGGCATTCATTGAGGGACAACACAGTTTTGGTTGGAGACTCATTGCATGGAAGTAGTCACTTAAATGAGTGGGGCCAAGGGTGAAGAAGATCACCACTTATATAAGGAAGAGGATGGCAGCAATGGAGGGTATGATTTGATTATTATTTTGTCTATGGTCTGTATGACTATTTGCTCTCTTCAACTGTTTAGCTAAGATTGCAGTGCTGTTTAACACAAGGTGTTCCTGAGCGGGAATCCCACCTCTATCCTTTGGGAAATTATAGTATCCCCTCAGGAAGAGTATTGCACTACATTTCCACATTCCGGCATAAGGCCAAGCTACAAATTTCTTCAACAACGCAGTTTCTGCTTAGAGTTGTGCTGTGTTGCAGGGTGCAGCAATGGAGGATTGTATTGGGTGTTTTCTGAGCTACTTTTTCAGTGGAGGAAGGTTTGCTTCAATTGGGAGGCTAGTAAAGAATCCCCTAAGGCTTTATTGACATATTTGGCACCAGGCCAAGGTGAAATTATCCCCTACAACATAGTATCAGTATGGAACTGTGTTATTGTAGGGAGGAGTTGCAGGGGTAGTTGAGGTGGATGGCTTGGGGAGTGATTTCTTTAGTGAAGGGTTTAGACTTTCATCTAGAGAATATATTGGAGGAGAGCATATTATTTCTACATCAGATCATCCATATCTTTTCATTCATTGTGTTGCAACAAACCTTCAGCCCTAGGGCTGCGACTCATATTGTATTATTTTGTATATTTTCCAGAAACCTTCTTGGGTTATCTTGGAAATGTGATATAGGGCCTAGATCTGTTTGTATAACATCTATTGAGGCATATATCATTATGTTTACATCATTGTATGATCTCCAACTATATTTATTCCCATTATAACTGTGTTGTAGCAACTCTCCGACATTTTGTGTAGTAGCAATATCTCACATTTAAGAGTATTTTCTTATGGGAGGCTTGTTTCCTCATGTCATATGATTTGTGCCTTACTATTTTGTATGGATTTGCTGCTGATATTCATAATATAATGGATCCATATTGATCTCATATATTTTTACATTGATTTACACTGCTATTTCAAATATTTTGTTCAATATTGTTGCTTTTCCTATTTGGGAATATTACAGTGGTATCAGAGCATAATCTTGGCTCAGCCCGTGGATCTCAGCCATTATGATATCAGGAGAGTAAGAGGAGAAGAAAGAGATCAGAAATGATGGAAGGAATGAGCTTTGTCTCATCACTTTTCAGATCTATGAAGGACCTCTCCAAGAAAGTCAAGCAAAGGAGATTGGAGAAATGCAATGAGACCTCTAGAGGGTTTCAAGATGAGGAAGGTCCATGCACTTCCTATCAACAGAAGAAAGAACTGGTATTGTATAGAGCTCCAAATAAATATACTATGCCCTTTTCTTTTAAATAACAAGATAAAAGGCATGGAAATGGAGGAAATTTAGATCATGATATTCTAAGTGATTATCTTGCAGAATACAAGTCTCAAACAAGGGCTTTCAAGGAGAATCTAACTCTCCCACAGTTCATTTAGCTTCAAGAAGAGAGGAGACCTTGCAGCTATGGAAGGAGAAAGCATAATATATTTCTATTGTCTACATTTGATGGGTTACCCACATGCACAACAAGGGCTTGGAGAATGGATTTGGATGCATTCTCCCCGCTACATCTAGTAGTAGAAGGAGAAGCTGTTGAGATTGCAGCGCTGCACCTTGAGGGTGAAATAAACATTTGGTGGTTCAACCATTTGATTCATGCAAGAGTCACTGCATACGTAGACTTTACTCAGAGGTTGATCAAGAGGTTTGACAAGAAGAAATCAGAGGATAAGAAACCTTCACCACCACTTGTTGGAGGAGTACTTGCATCATGATAAGGAACACTTGCACCTTTGCAGAGTGGTCTTGATCTCTTGAAATTTAGAGTCCCATGCATTATTCAGGGGATGCATGAGGAGGAGGAGACTTATACGAGCACTAGTGTAGCCATAAAGGAGAAGCCATCATCATCAATAGTTGGGGAAGTCATCACACTAGTGGGAGGAACCCTTGTAGCAGTACAAGATGTTCCTAAGCAAAACCAAGGTATGCAAATGTTTCCACTTTCTTTTATTTCCGCACATCTTATGGAAGGTTGTGGGGACATGCATTGCATGACCTAGGGTCAAGATACATTGCTGATTTGGAGCAGTAGACTATCACTGTGCATAGGACCCTTGAATTGTTCAAGGAGGAGATATACATTCATCCTAGTATGCCATTTTTGAGATGCACACAACTCTTTGGGTTGGAGTGTAGATTTTTGGAGTACAAGATGAGCATTGTCCTAAACAATCCAATGCAGAACTATATGTTCAGCATTGAGCATAATTTTGAGACAAAAGATGCACCATCATGTAGATCAATAGCGTTGTCATGGACCAGCAATGATGAGTTGGGGGCCCAACCATTATTGGAGCATTCCAATGACCATTCTACATGTGTAGCAGGGGATAGGAAGATGGTTGGTGAGAGACATATTATCTCCCATTATTATGATGGATATTTCTTGATGAGCACTTCACAGCTCAATGTGAATATTTTTCCTTCAGTATATTTGGATCCTTATGGGTTCAACTTGGTCATTGATGAGTGGTATTCATATGGAGATCTCCAGGAGGCTGCACTTCAATATCCCATGAAGTGTAGATATAGTGATTTGATTTGGGAGGGTGGTATTCTCCATTGGAGGAATACCCATTTAGAGCATGATAGTAGATACTCACCATTGGTTGGATGGGTGATGTTGATAAGCAAGAGGTCGCTGAGCCACTTGCAGATCTATGATACAGGTCAACATGAGGCAAGGATGTGTTGCTACTTTTGAAAGAGTTTGGTCATCATATGACATATTCTATTTCAAAGGGTATGTTGGTGGTCAGGACATGGCATGACATTTGCATTATATGGCAGCAAGGAGTTTGGTTGCACTGGAGTGATGTGACATTTTTCATGTCAATCATCAAGTTTTCACTCCATGGTCTATATGATGGAGATGTGAGGAGGCATCAAGAGATATTTTTGCTTTGGTTTCTCTTGGGAGAGTATGGGTTTATTTTCTCCCATAATTTGCATGATGTTACAGGAGTAGATGTGGGAACAATCATGGTGAAAAGGGGCTACTAAGTTTCAAAAAAGTAGGAGGTGCTTCCACTTCGGAAGGGATCTCCCACTTATAGCAACATCATGGTGGATGAATTTGGCATGTGGCATGTCAAAGAATTGAGTCATGGGGTGACAAGAACCTTATTAAAAAGGTCAACAACACTGTCACTTGGGAGTATGTATCTATTGATGGAGTGTTCCAAGGGGAGTATGCATCCCTTCACTTTTTAGACCACTATAAGAGGATTCTCATGGGAAGGCTCATCCATGGGCATCATTTTTAGCTGGTAAGAATGGTATGTTTGTACTTATTTTTCATCTAACAAAATATTTTCATTCTCTTTCCATATATGTAGAGTGCATTGCTCCACAAGAGGGCAAGCTTCTATTTTTGCTACATGGTCTTTCTAAGACCAATATCAGTGATGGAGGAAGCCCTTTCTTGGATAGATTTGGGCATGTGTTGTGTTATTTTTGCTATGCTCAACTGATATATAGTGCCATTTTATACTTCCTAGTAGATAAGAAAACATGCACAACTAGAAAATTGTTGGAAGACAACTTGCCACATGATGTTATGAAACAACAATTAGCAAAACTGCGTTGTATCCACTGGAGAGACCATTGGTACCATCCAACATTACACATAACATTCAATATATTTCTGATATGGATACCATATGGTGATGATGTGATATTCACTTTGTATGGGATGGTTTGGGTTCATGAAACTAGAGAAGGGATCTTTGCAGATCCAATTGTCCTTTTGTATCTTGAGGGAAATATTATTGCAGCCCAGATTCTACATCAGCTCTACACTTATCATAAGTGGAGAGAGAGACAATATGGGGTATACCATTTGGTCTATCATGTTCAAATATGCAGCCCACCTACATTGCAGGAGCCAAAGGTGGACGAGCTTTTCAATGAGTTACCATTTTAGAGGGTGACTCACTTTGTGTGGATGATAGCTTGGGGCTTGGAGCTTCACATGGGAATGAAGGTTCCCAAGAATTTTCTGATTCTATGCCTCAAGAAGGCCTCTAGACCACATATAGTTGTTTCCATGGAGGTCCCATTTTTTCATGATGAGAGCCATTTGGATTTATCACCAAAGGTTTACTTGTACACTTGGGAGGAGAAAATTGGGGACATATTGATGATAGAGCATCTTGTTCATTCGAGGAAATTATCATATGAGGATGCTATAGGAGGAGGAGAAGAGGCTATTCAATTCTATCCTTGCACTTGCTTGGGGACAAGCAACATTTGGGAGCGAAGGATTGTAATATTCCTAAATTAGCATACAACTAATTGGAATATTAAATTTTTTTTTTTCTTCTTATTGGAGGAATGAGAGGGTATGGAGACCCATAAATCTCCTTAGTAGGAATAAAGACACTCCTAGTGTGAATGGAGGTCGTCTAAAGAGCTGGATTAAAAACCCTTATGTGTGAAAAGGGCCTGGAGCATGAAGACTGGGTCAACTTTGACCAAATCAACAACGCTGTCATGGAGAAGTGGCATTCACTGAGGGACAACGCAGTTTTGGTTGGAGGCTCTTTGAATGGAAGTAGTGACTTAAATGAGTGGGGCCAACTGTGAGGAATCTCACCACTTATATAAGGAAGAGGATGGAAACCATGGAGGGTATGATTTGATTATTATTTTGTCTATGGTCTGTATGACTATTTTCTCTCTTCAGCTGTTTAGCTAAGATTGCAGTGTTGTTTAGTACAGGGTGTTCCCGAGCGGGAATCCCACCTCTATCCTTTGGGAACTTCTAGTGTCCCCTCAGGAAGAGTATTGCACTACATTTCCACATTTCGACATAAGGCCAAGCTAAAACTTTCTTCAGCAGCGTAGTTTCTGCTTAGAGTTGTGCTGTGTTGCAGGGTGCAACAATGGAGGATTGTATTGGGTGTTTTCTGAACTAATTTCCAGTGGGGGAGGGTTTCCTTCCATTGGGAGGCCAGTAAATTAGCCCTTGGGATTTATTGACATATTTGGCACCAGGCCAAGGTGAAATTATCCCCTACAATGCAGTATCAGTCTATATTATTCTAGGGAGGAGTTGTAGGCGTAGTTGCAGTGGATGACTTGGGGAGTGATTTTTTTAGTGAAGGGTTTAGCCTTTCATCTAGAGAATATATTGGAGGAGAGCATATTATTTCTACATCAGCTCAGCCATATCTTTTCATTCATTGTGTTGCGGCAAACTTTCAGCCCTAGGGCTGCAAATCATATTGTATTATTTTGTGTATTTTCCAGAAACCCTCTTGGGTTATCTTGGAAAGGTGATATAGGGCCTAGATCTGTTTGTATAACATCTATTGAGGCATATATCATTATATTGATATCATTGTATGATATCCATCTGTAGTTATGCCCATTATAATTGCACTGTAGCAGCTCTCCGACATTTTGTGTGGTAGTAGTATCTCACATTTGAGAGTATTTTCTTATGGGAGGTTTGTTTCCTCATGTCATATGATCTGTGCCTTACTATTTTGTATGGATTTGCTGCTGATATTCATAATATAATGGCTCCATATTGATCTCATATATTTTTACATTGATTTACACTGTTATTTCAAGTATTTTGTTCAATATTGCTTCTTTTCCTTTTTGGGAATATTACACAGAGAAAGAAACAACTAAAAGTGGACCACATAAATCACTGTGCACAAGATGCAAAGGAGATGAAGTGTGCCAAAAGGCACGTTTTTCAAAACCATCCCAATGATGTTTTCCGAGTACACAACTGGAAAAAACACCATCTTGGCAAGATACCATAGGAAGACCTCTCACCATATTTTCTTTGCATAGGGTTTGAAGAGAGTGATAGTTTAAGTGACCAAATCGCTCTTGCCAAAGTTTTCTCACTTCATCATTATGAGCAAAAAAAAGAGAGGGAAGACATAATGACCCAAAGTTGTCAAACTTATACAACATTGTGGAATCATCAGAAATTCCAGTAGCTAAAATATGTCTAGGATATCTTAGGTCCTTAATTACAACATCATGAGGTGATAATTCTATGGTTTTACCTTCACCTAAATGAATTATTTGATAAACAGATAGAAGGGTGCAGGAAAAGGTAGGAACACATAATACATCATTAAACTGACCATTATCTAGATGAATTGTTCCAGACCATATAACACTAAGAGATATATCATCACCAACATAAATATTTTTGGTGTTTCAATCATTTAAAGAAGAAAACATGGCTTTATTTTTTTCCATGTGGTAAGAGGCTCCAGAATAAATGATCCACTCATGAGAATGAGACGAAGAAGATACATTCAATGCATAACTATATCTTTATGCTTGCCAACCACATGTAGAAAGTGCCACTATCGAAAATGAAGTTGAAGAGTTCTCCAAATGGATGTTGTGCTTCTTCAATGATGATTCCATGGCTTACATCTTCTTAAAACATTTTGAATCTACGTGGACATAATGATTACAAAAGTTGCAATGTCTATATTTCTTCTTCCCTTTATTTTTATTTTCCTTATCAAATTTTTGAGTTGCTTTTTCAATTTGCGGCTGAGATTTCTTTACACCCCTGTTTGGTTTAGGACCATTTTTTTATGTAGAATATATATAGAAAATCTATACCAATGGATTCAATCCGATCATGTAATTTACTAAAAAAAGATACTGAATCCTTCTACTTTATTTGCGGAATATAAAAAACGATCACTCAATCACATGCAAGTAAGAGAAAGGAAATTATAAATCACACAACAAAATATGTTCTTGGGGAAAAAACCTACTCAAAATATCTCTATCGTATATTGTACAAAGTCAAATAATAATTAAAAAATACAATGCTTTCTCACACCGAGAAAATCCTGCACTCTACCGATTGTCTCACTCTAATCCTGCTCAAAACTGACTAGCAATTATCAAGAAAAATTGACCAACACTTAGCCAATTATCAACCTTGCTTAGCCCAACCTTGCTCATGAAATCCCGAGGCAATTAATCCCTATTAAAATAACAAACCTTCCTTGATTGTGAAATCCTTCATGAGCCTTCCTTTGACTTTATAATTGCTCCCGAGCAATTCGCTAATAATACAACTGATAGTTAACTTCCCTTTAACCTTTGTCTCAACTGGGTCATCATCAAAATTGAAATGCATGCAACTAATAATATAGAATCATCAGTTATCTGATAGATCACTACTTGTGAATTAATCAAATTTAATTCACTTGACCTCTCACTAGCTCATCACTCAGTTAGAACTAGTTAAACTGATTTTAACTCAATTAATTTGAGTTAACTGATTACACATGCATAAAATAATGCATTAACTGCAACTAGACCCCCAAAATATTAGAATCACTCTACATGCCTCACCTTTGACCCTCAACTTGAATTTATTTATCTAAATAAGTCTTTCTAACTTAGTTAACTGATACAAGTTGTTATGAGATGAAATTACAATTTAATTTCCAATTGATTTAAGGGATAAATAAATTAGATGCCCACATTTAGTGCTAGTGTGTAACTGAATTCCTCACTGATGTGTTACTGGAATCCCACACCAATTATGTGGTCAATTTTTGTCCTTTCTAGAGGCCAATTTCACTATTTCTTGTTCCAAATTTCAACACTCCCTCTCAACAAGAAAGGAATCAATCTATCTTGATCCAGTACCTTTGGAATGTTCTACATGCAACACTTCTCTAGTGTTGTTTTCACATGCAACTCTCGTGAAACTGAATAGCCTCTGAACAACTGAATCAGTATAATGAATATGTCATTAGAATATTCTCAATACTGCTAGATACTGCACATGTCTACTGGAATCTCTGCGATGCTGCTGACATCTGCATCCATGCACTCTGAACTATTGTCAACTATGATCTGCGTAGTAGTATCCAACATCTGTCATTATGATTTTTGTATTCCTAACATCTGACTGCATCAATCTAACCGATCCTTCCTGCTATTGCTATACTGTGGGCTCCTTGTAGCCAGGTTCGATACATGAGACACACCATCTCAATGGACCTTGCCAAAATTTCTACTTGGGATTAATTCTGCACATCGCCCCACCTCACACCTGGAGGTATAGCTACATGTACTCCCTCCCCCTTTCTGGCTCAAAAATTCCCCCTCCTGGAGGTCTTTACTTGAGTGGAATCTTCCACTCGGTCTCCTCTCTGCTTCTCTAATTGTGGCTACTCCTCAACCTTCTGTGACTGCTTTTGAAGCTACACGTTGAGAGATAATTTCTCTCTCTCAACCACCAAGTCATTAACCACTAATTTTCTCCTCAAATATTTGCATGCATCCTCAACCTAAAGAGCTTACAGGTTCTTGACTCTTGAATTGATCTGCTTCAGCTGTCCCGTGGCTAGTTGTTTAAGGAACACCTTTCCTTTTCTAAACATCACCTCATAACCACGGTCTTCCAATATCGCTACAGAGACAAGATTCTTCCTTAGGCCCCGAACAAAAAAAACATCTAATAGCCTGAGATGGTAGCCAAAATCCCTCTGAAAGGTAACTGTACCTATACTGGTCGCGCTATACCTTCCGTCATCTCAAAACTCTATGTTCTGCTGGAGGTACTTCTCCTCCAAGTCACTAAAGAGATATTTATGCCCCTTCATATGGAATGAGGCACCATTGTCTAGATACCACATGCATCCCATTACAGTGTTAGCCATGCATGCAATGAGAGTAAAATCAAGTTTGAACTATGAAGCCAATGCTTCACTCGCTGCAACTACAGGCTCCTTCTTGCTTGCCTTCTTCTATTGACAATTAGAAGCGTAGTGCCCATGCTCGTGATAGTGAAGAAATCTGATCTTGGACAAGTCTCTTTGGCTCTCTTCACCTTGGGATTTATTTACCTTGGATTTCTTTTGTTTTCCTAGTAATGCACAATCTTCTTCTTTATTGGTGCTGGAGGTCCTGTCTCTGGTGCCTCGCCTTATCTCTTCTATTACCAAGTCGAACCACAAACACTCCCAATATGGTAACTTCTCCCTCCCATTCATAGAGTCCTGGTAACTATGCCAGCTCTTGGGAAGGCCTAGAAGTGCTAGGCTCACCAAGTCATTATCGGCTACGGTCACACCAACACTTCCAATCTCATCTGGACATTGAGTGAACTTCACCAAGTATGTTGGTACCCTCTCGCCCTCCTCCTTGATATTTCTGAGCTTGTCCTTCAATGCCAACTTACTTTGGTCGCTGCTGTTATAAAATAGATCTGTTAAGGCCTTCGACATAGCATATGGAGTCGCCTTCCCATGGAGACTCGAGACAATATGATCTTCAACTCCTTCTAACATGATCCTTCTCACTTTTGATACCTTCTTCTTCCATGCATCAAGAAGTTGGGAATCTACTGATGTGGGCTTGGGAATATCAAAATATATGAATTCCTTAAATTCATTTTCCTCCAATACTACCTCCATCCTATTCTTCCATGCAATATAATTCGAATTTCCCTCGAGTGCAAATTCAAGTCTCAAGCCATTGAAATACATCTTGATCTACTGCTAGATCCCAAAGAATAAATCTGCAAATTTGAACCTGTTCAAGACAAACTCAATTTATTCTCTTCTATTGTGATTCTTGGCGCTTTGATACCATGTAGAAATTATTTAGAAACTTTATAACAATGGATTCAATCCGATCATGGAATGTACTAAAACAAGATACTAAATCCTTCTACTATATTTTTGGAATATAAAACACGATCGCTCAATCACATGCAAGTAAGAGAAAGGAAATTATAAACCACACAACACAATATGTTATTGGCGAAAGAAAATGTTCAAAAAACCCTCTATTATATATTGGATATAGTCAAAGAATCATGAAACAATACAATGCTTTCTCACATTGAGAAAATCCTGCACTCTACCGATCGTCTCACCCTGATCCTGCTAAAAAATGACTAGCAATTCTTAGGAAAAATTGACCAACACTTATCCAATTCTCAACCCCTTCTTAGGCCAGCCTTGCTCATGCAATCCATAGGCAATTAATCCTTATTAAATATGATAATCAACCTTCCTTGATTGCGCAATACTTCATGAGCCTTCCTCTGACTTTATAATTGTGCCCGGACAATTCGATAATAATAAAACTGATAGTTAATTACCCTTTAACCTCTATCTCAACTGGGTCGTCACCATAATTGATAGGTATGTAACTAATAATAGCTAATCATCATTTATTTGATAGATCACTACTTATGAATTAATCTAAGTTAACTCACTTGACCTCTCACTAGCTCATCACTCAGTTAGAGCTAGTTAAACTGATTTTAACTCAATTAATTTGAGTTAACTGATTACACATGCACTAAAATAATGCATTAAATGAAATTGGACCCCCAAAATATTAGAATCACTTTACATGCCTCACCTTTGACAATCAACTCAAATTTCTTGATCTAACTCAGCCTTTATGACTTAGTTAACCGATACAAATTGTTATGAGATGAAATTACAATTTAATTTCCAATTTATTTAATGGAAAAATAAATTAGATGCCTACATTTAGCTCTAGTGTGTAACTGAATTCCTGACTCATGTGTGACTGGAATCCCACATGAGTTAGATGGTAAATTTTTCTCCTTTCTGGATGCTAATTTCACTGTTTCTTGTTGCAAATTTCAACATTTTAGGATGCTGCTTCTTAGGATTCTTTGGATTTGGTTTCTAGTGGGCTAATAAGGCTTTCTTAGAAGAGTTTCTAGTATTAATAAGACCAAGGTGTAAGAGTTTTTATTTTTCTCTTATAAAATAATCACAAAATTCATCAAAAGAGGGGGACTTGTAGGGTGTTGCTTGAGAAATGAGGGCTTCTCTAGTGGAAAGGAAGGTGGAAACAAATACAGAGTATGCAGGGCCTAACTTAGCAATAATAGAATGTATAAGAATACCATCTTCCTTTTTTACTTTACAACCTTCTAAGAGAATTCTAAGGGTCTTGAATTCAGATAAAAAATTTTCAATAGAGCAAAAATGATTGGGGTCCAAAGTAAGCAACTCATTTTCAAGCTGGTGGGCTCTAATTTCATTTTGAAGGCCAAAACAATATTTTTTTTTTCATAACTTCATAAGGGGAGTTAATTTATTCAATATGAAATCTAAGATCTTGAGCAATGGACATTCCTATCAACCCTCGTGCTTGATATTATTTATTTTCCCATTTAGCATGTTTATCTACATCGGTAGATTTAGGTTCTAGTCTCGAGGCTATTCTATAAAGCCCTTTACTTTTAAGTAAGTCTACCATGTAGGATATCCATTGAAAATAATTGGTGATGTTAAGAATAGCTAGGCATGTACTTTCCATTTTTAAAAACTGAAGCTGTAAAGTTTGAAACTAATTGCTCCAATGGAAAGATCTCGAAAAATTAGGCTGGTTAAAAAAAACGACCCTGAAAACGACTTCCAGATGAATAAGTTATGCCTTTTTGAAGAAAAGTTGTAGTGGATGTCGAGTAGTCACGCGATAAGTTGAAGGTTGATGATGAAGTTGTACTTAAAAAAAATACCCCCTTTTCCAAACTTAATATAATAAGCTCTTTAAAAAAAAATGATGTAACCCACTTTTATAAATGAGTCATTTTTACAATGTTACTTTATGAACTAATGACCAAGTAGACTGTAACTTAAGTAAAATATAAAGTAATTTTATACTGTAGGTGACTCACTTTTTATAATGGGTGAGAAACACTATTACATAAAGTAAATTTAAAACATAAGTTACATAAGTTTTTTTTTTTTAAATAACTTGACAAAAAACCCTTTTTAAAAAAAGTAACTTGACAAAAACCCTTTTTAAAAAAAGTAACTTGACAAAAAACCTTTTAAAAAAAGCAACTTGACAAAGTGTTTTTTAGAAAAATTAACTTGACAAGAAGGCTTGAATCCAAGACCTTTATTCTCATAAATTAATGTTAGACCAAGTGAGTTAGTAAAAATATTTAGTAGTTGTTGAAAAGGAGAAAGGTGTTTTTTTTTTTGTTTACTTACAAAAAACAACCACACAAACAACACATATGTACAAGACTTGCGGCAGAATGTTAGATTTTTTGTTATTCTGCCCAAAAACTAAATATTCTTCTCGCTATTTTTGATTTCCCGAGATCGCACAAAGTCACGGGGAAAGAGCACACGTAGGAGAAAAATCCTGTCTTCCTTTTTTTGGTTTGCCAGTTTGCACAGAGCGCAAAGAAAAGAGCATATGTAGAGAAGAGGGTTTAGATTTGGTAATAGAAAAAAATGACTATAAACCGAAATAAAACATAGATATAAATAAATATAACTGTAAATTTTTTTTATAGCTCCAAATCTAAAATGACATAGCTTGGGCAACCAAAAACCTTTTCGCATGAAACAAAAGGGGTTCCTCACTGGAACAGAGGCTCTGGAGACAACAATGCAATTCTCTTAGCCCGAAAATGGTCAGAAACAATAGATCTGGAAAACGGCAGTCACATGCAGTGAAAACGGCTTCGGATTTAGATCAACAACGAATGCGGCCCTCACAATAGCTCTGATACCATGTAGGAATTTACAAGGTAAGTTTCTTAGATAAAACACCAAAGGTCACTACTCACAAACAGATCACAAATCAATACACCAGTATTTGACGTGGTTAAATCCCTCGAAGAGGGACACAGTCCACGACCTGAGCCAACGCGACCACTTCAAGCAATTTATTAATATAAAGAAAGAAAATTTACATAAGCTTTTCTCAAAAATAGTTACGGAAAAATGACCCTCCATGCTCTTTAAATAAAGATCATGGACGAATCAGGTGTTAAGCCATGGATCAAGTGTCTGTAATATCGAGGAGAGAATGAACCGTCAGATCACTACATATCATGACTGTCAGATTATAAGTTACTCAAGTACATACTAAAGAAACACTTTTTACCTAACTCTACGCTAGACCAAGTTATACTTAACTATTTCCTATGTGTCGGAATATCCTAACATGATATGTGAAAGCTACTAGACAAGTGTTAGTAGATCAATATTAGACTACAATTGCAAAATATTAGATACAAATTTGAAAGAAGAGAATTTGAATGAAATTTGCAAGTGAAATAATACTTGTACTTGGATATAAAATATGCTCACGTATGATATAAACAATATTGCATCAAATGAACTTCAAGATAAGCATATAAGCATGAAACAAACAAGGTAAAATAATGTGAATGCAACAAAGTACTTGCAATTAAGTAAATATAAGTGCTCACAATTCAGCTTGTATGTATTTGAGAAAGAGCACCAAAAAAGAGATAAGATAACCAATGATATCACAATTGCATGCAAGATAATCCAAAGTACTTGGGGTGAGTTGTGTAAGGTAAGTGTTCCTAGTTGAATTTATTAAAGGCCTATCTAAGATGTTACTCCTTCTCAAATACTTCACCCATGTATGGATAGAGGTTGTTGCAAGGGGCCTCAAGTGGAGAAGCTTAGCTTCATTATTGAGTATCCACTGTTGAGAAATCTAGGGCATCGAGTATTAGGTGATTTCTCTTCTTTGGTAATTTCTTGTGAATTCCTTTTACTTATTAGATTAGGATATTATTTCACTTATATTATTATAGTGTTCTTCTTCATAAACCATCTGCCAATGCATAAACATAAAGAGACAACATACATAGAATGTAGGCTATCATCCAGGTCCAAAACCTCTCTCGCTTGAGAGGAAAACCCAAACAAATTCTTCTTCTTATAGATATTCTAAATTGACGAATACCAAGACCCAGGACCTTGAACTATTTGCCACTCCAAGACCAAGACACAAAGCTTCCTTGATGAAGTCCTTCTTTCATGAGTCAACGATAGTCAACCTTCTGCTTCTTCCTTCTTCTCGGCTTCTCTTCAACTTTGACTGCTTCAAAACTTCACTAGTTTTGGCCTCCTTGAATTAGATCTTCATTTCTTGGTGATTCCTTATAGTTTTCCACAGATTTCTCTTAAAATTTCCCGACTTCCAACTCGACTGCGCAATAGGACCCTAATTATTTTAGCTTCTTTCTGCTGCAACATAAGTCTTACTTCTTCACATGTGCAGAGGGAAAACAACCCAAAACAGACTTGAAAAGGAGCTCAGTTGATACTCTTTTTCCTTCTTCATATAAAAGGATCCCTTAATGAACTTCGCGCCTATTTATGTTGCATACCTCTGCTAAAACGACCTGCTGTCCCTCACACTTCTCTAACCGTAGACCCTTACTAAAAATGTTTTTTTTCTTCTAAAATTTTGTGTTCTGAGTGTTATCATTTCCCCCCGCTTCCCAAGGCTAAGAATGGAACTGAAGGAGGGTAACCACAAACCAACCTTTAGGTCAAGTAGCTAGCCCGACCAAACCAGAGAGGGCTCTCTCAATGTCACTTTGTAGCCAATGATGTGACTGGATATATAATGATCTTAGGCTAGTTATGGCGTTAAGTAGATTAGGGTTTTGTTTGTTTGAAGCTTTTGCTGGATAGGAAAGATTAGTCAAGGAACTAGGTATAGGGTTTAAGTATGATTTCAAAGGTTGAATTGAAGAAACAAGGATGAGGCCAAGTAGGTAAAATCATGAACATACTTAATTTGTCAATGTGTATAGGGTTTTGAAAGAGAAGGAGTCAAAATGAGAATTTAAATGAATTAATTCATCAGAAGAGTAAACCCATCCATGAAAACCTTATAAAAAAGAGCATAGAAGGCAGTGATTTCTATTTATGAACTCATAATATTAACATAAAAAAGCATTCATGTGATGAAAAAGGTAACATAACATTTAACTTGATGAATAAACAAAGAAGAAACAATGCTCAAAAGCATACCACTAGAATCTCAAGAGTATAACTGCAACATCCTTTGATTTTATTGAAAAAAGAGTTTGTACAATAGCTCCACTCTAAATAACAACTATCCAACCTATAAAATGACTTGAGGTGGACTACGCATAGGAAATAGAGTTCATGACACTTCATTGGGCCAAAATCTGATCCAAACACTTCATAAATGCACCCTATGAGTCATTTCCTAGTTTCTAGGGAAGTTAGAAATTGTTATCACTCAGTAATTTCTCAAGGTTAAAGAAAGAACTCACTGAGGTAACCACAAGCCTACTTTTAAACTCTAGGATATAGCCTTCCTAGGGTTTAGAGAGGGCTCTCTCTATAAGATTTAACTTTGTTTTGATTATAAAATATTAGGCTAGTTATGATTGTGCAATTTGGTTTTGATTTGGTTTGGTGGGAAAAATCACTTAATGAGATGGAAATCTGATTTTCCATTGGGCTGAGGAGTCAAAAATCAAGTAGACAGAGCTAGGATGAAGGTCAAGAAGTCAAATGTTTTCAGGGCAAGATAGATAACCCATGAATATCTTGGAAGGCTGTTTGGTGAGGTGATATGATCTGGATAAAGAGCAATGAAGGGTTCTTTAATCTAGAAAAGAGAAGTAGTAGGCAAAGGTCAAATGAAAGAGGGAGAATTTAAGGGTTCCCTACTCTGGAAATTTGCAGAAAAGATAGAAATTATAAACAATAAAGATAGGGTGCTTTTAACAAATCCTGAAGTAATACTCCTATTTATTCATTCAAATTTAGAAAACATAATGAATGCATGTAACAAAGAAAGATAAACAATGACAAGAAGGAAATACTTCACTTCAATAGCTCATCACATAAATCCCGAAATATGATGCTAATTGGTTTGATCCAATCTGCTACTCGAAATTTGAAACACAAAAGCCTTCAAGTCCAACAAAAAATGACTATAGAAATCTTCAGCAATTTATTCCACAATAATACTTCAAAGAGTGAAGTATTTATACAAATTTTAAACTAAAATATCTTGAAAAAATATCAAGATTGGTTTACAAATATCTCAAACTATTTTACATAAATATAACTCAATAACAGGACACTCAAAACTAAATGAATCTATTTGGCACCATTTTTTATGGATAGGTGATGAAAAAGAGGAGAAATTCGAATTTTATATCAACTCTTAGTTGGTGATGAGGCATCCAATTCACTAACTATCTTCTTCCTTTGTGTATTTTGTTCCAGAAATTCTGCAAACTTGGGGTCCAATGATAGCTTTGTATTTCTCAATCCAAAATAGATATGTAAAAAGTGAAAGATGTTTTGTAGATAAATATATTACTAAGATAAACCTCTCTCTGTTTCCCAAAATTCAATTCCAGTTGTTCCCAATAGGCTCTGCAAAACTATGTGTAAAACAAAACTTTGCATAGTTTGAAAAATAGGCTGTAAAGATGTGCATTTATCTCTCATTCTGTAATACCTGTGCATAAAATGAGATAAGTTTTTGTAGGTTGAAATCCTAGGAACATAAACCGTTTTCCAAAATTAATCTTAGATTGTCCACAATCTTCTCTGAAAAACTATGACTTATATAGGAAATTTCTGAAAAAATATCCCTTCTTGATCTGTTTTCATCTTTTAACCTTACGGTTCTATTAATTGTTTTTACTTTCACTTTGGATAAAATTCATTGTTGGTGAAAGTATTTTCATATCTGTTTAACCATTACTGCGTCTGTATTTACTTTTTATCTTGACTGCTTTGTAACTTTTTCTAATTTGACTTTCATCTGATACACTTTAACTCTGATGCTCTTTGACTGTTCTGTTTTCACTGTCAATGTGAATTCTTATTTCACTTTTACCATTCACTATGTAATTTCATCATTCTGATCTCTCTCTGACTTTGTTTAATCCTTTCTTTGCATACAAACTGTTTGTTCAATGAAGCTTTTGAATTAAAATATGAGAATTTGGAGCAAACAATTTTGTCAATGAGTATTGAAATTGTTGGCCCAATTTCATATTCTGATAATAATATGCAAAAATCAAACAATTTGTTAATAAAACCCTTGTCTGAAGGGAAGCCAGTAATGACTTTAGGGAATAGGGAATATAGTGAAAGGAGTTCTAGCCATAACAGGGGTTTTTGGATGAAAATAAGTAGAATGTGGTTCTATCCTTGAATTTTTCCTTTCAATTTCAATCTTCAACTGATTTACATACCTTTACTATTTAGAAAACGAGAAACAGGGGTTCTTGAGATTTTCAATGGACAACAGGGCTAAGAATATTTTGAAATTAGGCACAGATGGTTTGGCTACCTTTAGAGGATTTCTGGGCTCAATTTGGAGTTTTAAATAGTTTAGAAAACCTATATAAACTCAATTTTTTCGTTCAAAATAGTGCGTAGCATAAAACATGGTTTTTTTTTTATAGAAATTTTGACAGGGTTTGGCCTGTTTTTTGGATCTTTTTAATAAGCTTGTTTTGATGAATTTAAACTCTAATTGAAAATTTTCATTAATGGTCTTTTAAAATTGATAACAGGGTCGAATTTTGGAGAAATACCTGTTATATGCAGGTATAGAGCTTTGAGGATGTCTCTGAAGGCTTTTGAATAGATTCTATGGTGTCTTTTTGATCTCTAGAGAAATTCAAAGCTCCTCGATATTATTCAATAGGTAGAGGCGGAAATTTGCAGGTTCTGGGCAATAAAACAGTGGAAAATACCTATTTTCAGAGTCGCAATAGCACATACAGTGGATACACGTAGAAAGAAGGGATAAACAGTGCATTTTAAAGGTTTATTGGGCAAATTAGGTTTAATTTCACATGCAATCAATGGCGGTCAAATCAGGCAGAATGGTGGTTTTCGGGTTCCATAGGCGAAAAACCGCTGGTGGTTATCGCACGCCACTTAAGTGGTAAGTGGCTTAAGACGGATCGAATGCGATCCAGTAAAAAGACGCCACATCAAGGAGAGAGAAAACCATAAAACTGCCCATTTCGCATGGAAATGAAAAGGTTTAACACATACAACTTTATTTGCGATTTGGTTTATTAGCCGTTGGATCGTGAGGTTTGGTTGCGAACGGCCAAGATCTATTTTGAAAGTTGCAACGGGATTGGAGTGGGGCCGAGGTTTCATATTCATGGGACGGTTTGTTTAACTTTATAAATAAATCATTTATTAAAGTCAAACTTTGGGTTATGATATGCGGAGGGGTTATAATGTTATATGCATTAATTAAAAAATTTATCCAATGTTCTAACTAATAAACGAGCGCATGTTTTATTATATAGTTTTAAACATTTGACAATTGTTTAATAACCATAGGGCGTGGGGATTATATTTTATTGATAATTTTTAAACCAATGGGAATAGTGGCGGGGATTATTTCATCATGTGGGGTATAATAACATTAGTTTAAACATTAAATAGAGGATTTTGTGGGTTATTTTAAATAAAAAGGGTTTTATACTATACGAGAGGGTATAGAATAGGGAGTTAATAAAATAAGTTAGAAATTAATATGAACAAGGGGTAATGTATAAAATGAATGAAAAATACATGTTTTAACTCTAAGTAAAGTGTAAATAAAGCATAGTTGTCCCTTTTGTATTTTTCACACTTTAACTTAGGATAAGATGCATTTTATGGATTTTTGAGTGCTTTTGAAAGGAAATGAAATTAATTATTTAGGGTTTTTACTTTTGCCAAGTAAAAATGGGTTTTTATTTAGGAAAAAGGGATAATGATTATGTATGAAAGGTAAATTCCGATGAATATGGGTTTTATGTATGAATTCAATATTTTTAACCAATCAGTTATTGAGCCTTGGGTCCGGTCCCAACAGAAGTTAGAGAAATGCTCTAAGCCTTTTTAACTGGAGGTTTAGAATACTGAATGATTGTGGGGGAAGGGAAATTAGTAATTTTTTCCCAATGATGCTTTATTACATGCTTGCACAACTACTTTCTACCTACCCATCATTATTTATAACTTTTTTACTTGTAATGTTCCCAATTTTAGCCTCAAGCTAAAATGGAACATTATAGTTGCACATTTTATTTTTGTTTAATAAAATGGGGAAGGAGACACCTTAGCTCCTTTTAGATGAAGAAATAACACTCCTTGTGTGAAAGGAGGACACAAAATCACCTGAAATAAACACCTAAGGGTGTGAATGGAGCCTGGATCACTTGAGTTAGTAATCTTTGACTAAAGTCAACAACACTGCCCAAGGAGGAGAGGGTTCCTAGAGAAGCTGCACAGTTTTGGAGGGAAGACACTCATGTGAGGGTGGAAAACCTAATTGGTGGGACCAAATGGAGAAAAGGTTCCTTTCTTTATAAGGAGGAGATGGCAGCCCATTTGGATTCATGTTTTATAGTTTCAGACTTGGGTCTGCAAAGGCTTGCATCCCCGGGCTGTTTAGTAGGGTGATGGTGCCCTCGGGCACTAGGGTGTTCCCGGTCGGGAATCCCTACCTCTTCCTCAAGGAAGGATGAGGTATGAGCTAGTTTTCCTCAATCCGACAATGGCCATAGCTACTACCATCAACTACAGTGTTATTTCTGCAACAGAGAGGACGTTGTGTTGTTGGGGGCAGCAAAGGAGGAACTCATGGAGTCATCTTAGCTTGTTTTCTTCACTGGTGGAGGGATCTATTCATTGGAGGAGCTGCAAGGAGGATTCCCAGGCTTCATTTCATATCTTTGGAACTTGGCCAAAATTTCATCATCTCCCACTACACAGTCCATGGAGGAAACTGCGTTATTTTATGGAGGCAGTGAGAGAGGGGTTCTTGGAGCTCATCAGGAGGATGTTTTTGAGACAAAGGGATCAACCCTTTGTATTGGAGACATTATCAGAGGAGGGCAATCAGATTTCAGATCAGCCACAACCTCATTCTTTTTTTGGTTCAGTTGTAGTGAAAACTTATTTGTCACATTTTGTATTTTCCGGCATTTCTAGCAATCTCTCTTAGATTGGCTAGAAATCCTGTATTTAAGCCCATTTCCTTGTTATTGGGATATTTATTTGTATCCTACAACCAAATTTGTATTTCTTGTATAATCAACAGTAGCTACTTTCATATAGAATGCGCAGGCATGGTCCTCTGACATTTTGTGTAGTTGCAGTAACTTATGTATTTTAGGGTTTGTTCATGGGAGGTTGATTCCTATTGCAAAAGGGGTTCATTCCTCATGATATTTCTTGTATATTATTGCTGATATAATCATATAATGTTGGATGCATACATTTCCCTCTTATGGTGTATTCAGATTTGCAGAGTTCAGTGTTTATGTTCATTTATTGTTGTAAGCTCTCTCATTGAGCATTGTTTTAGAGACCTAGATTGGGGAGATATGAATAACCCATCTAGAATAATTTATTTGAGCTCATTTTCTGCAAGGGAGTTGTATTAGAGTTATTATAGGGCATACCAGTGGTGGTTTGTCTTATTTTTGCAGAGACTTCCTTATACAACGTCCTCAAGGACCCTGTAGCAGAAATTCCCGAGGTGGAATATTGCATATCCATAGACAGAGTCTGTGAAGGGACAGCTAGCCTCAGTATCTCTCCCTTCTTTGGAAGGAGACATATCCTATAAAATCCCCAACAGTAAATCTCTGAAATGGACTTGTGATAGCTCACTGAAGAAGGAAATTATAATATCTGAAGATATTCATGATGGAGCAGCAAGTTCCAGATTTGGAACATTACAGTGGTATCAGAGCATGATCTTGGCTCAGCTTGTGCCCAATATCTAATGCCATCAGCAAGAGGAGCTTCTCTCCAAGGAGAGGAGATTGACAGAGGAAATAAGGAAAGAGGAATGATGGAAGAGGATGTTTCCCTTCTTCTTTTCCAGACCATTGAAGAGATCATTGCAAATCTTGATGAAAGGGAAAGTGGAAGATTTTCTGAGAGGGTTTGTTGATGAGACAAATCCTAGCTATTTTCATGAAGGGTGTGGGCATTCAGCCACACATGCAGATCCACAGCGCAGTCCTTTGTTCACTTGCATTGCAAGGGGGTAGAGGAAGAAATGAGGCCATGGGAGGAGCAGCGCTGCAACTCAAGGTATGGCTTATGATTTTTGGTTTTAAGGTTCCATTTTTCATTGACGTGCAAATGCAAAAACATATGATGCATTCACTAAGGGTTTGATTGAAAACTTGGTGAAATTGATTATGTCATAAACACAAACAATTTGCATACATTGGAAAGAACCAACAGCGCTGTCACATTAGGAGGAGATCCATCACCACATTGAGGTGAAAGGGGAGCCAATGCTTCCACTAGAGGAGCCCTTGTGCCTTTGCAAGGAGTTCCAAATATTTTGCATGTGGGTACCAAGACACAATTCCAGAGCCATATGTAGCATTTGTTGGGGATTGTGAGATGGAGAAAGAAGAGCAGAAGGATCAACATGAAGGGATGATGATCATTCTCCCTTATCTATTTCAAAAATTTTCTGCACATGGGAAAGAGACTACACTGTGCAGAGGAGAGAGGGACAAATCAGTCCACTCATACATGCAGTCTATTTCAGATCTTGATGTATCACTTTTTAGAGGCTTTCCACTTGGGAGGCCACATGATCTATAGATGATGAGAGGCATCATGTCATTTGGTTCACCACTCTTGGATTCCGGATAGGTGGAGACACTAGAGGAATCCATCACAACGCAAAAGAGTTTGGGGATTAAGCACAAGGATGAGGGAGACAATCTCTCATTTTCAGTACCACCCATTCTCATCAGTATTACTGCACAGATAGAGTTGCTACAGAGATGGAGGATGGCATCTTCATGATGCAGGATGGCTGCTCCATAGGTTTGGTGAGAGAGAGTATAATTCCTTTGAGGAAGGAATCTTTCATGCATTGGAGTAGATGGAGGCCACTCATGCTTACATTGGCCAGGATTGGGAGATTCTTTGGAGGTGATAGTCTCTCATGGGAGGCTCATTTTCAAAGAGCATACACTAGAAAATTTGGCCCAATTTCCGATGGCCAATTTGTCACTATTCTGACACATATTCGTCGCAAGAACGACAGTTCGAGGACGGGCAAAACGTGGTTTTCCATTACGTCGCAATTTCGACACACTGAAAAAGTGTCGCACTACCGACAGTTTTTCCATCGCTTCCAAACAAGCATCGCTCTTCCGACGTTTCCCAAACTGTCGCGCTTCCGACGTTTGTAAAATGTCGCAATTCCGACGAAATGTGGTCCGACGTTTTGAACGTCGCTCTTTCAACGTTTGTAAATTGTCGCAATTCTGACGAAATGTGGTCCGACGTTTTGAACGTCGCTCTTTCGAAGTTTCTAAACTGTCGCAATTTCAACGAAATGTGGTCCGACGTTTTGGATGTCGCTCTTCCGATGTTTGTAAACTGTTGCAATTCCGACGAAATGTGGTCCGACATTTTGAACATCGCTCTTCCGACATTTGTAAACTGTCGCAATTCCGAAAAAATGTGGTCCGACGTTTTGAATGTCGCTCATCCGATGTTTTTATACTGTCGCTCTTCCGACGTTTTGGTACTGTCTCAATTTCGACGCTTACAAAGTGTCGGTATACCGACGGCGGGTTCAATTTAAAAAAAAAAAAATGAAACTTTAAAACATGACAGTAAATCTCCAATATTTGTTATGAATTGTGGGCATTCCAATGACCGTGAAATATTAATATAATAAACCACCCCGCAGCACTTTGACTATAAACAATAATATAAACATGGCTCTGTATTTCAAAAAACAGGTTTAAAATAGAAACAGGGCAACATTTTTTTTTTTCCAATTGTTATGAACATAATTCGACCGTGAAATATTAATATAATAAACCACCCCGCAGTGCTTCGACTGTAAACAATCATTTTTTTTCACAAGAGAAAAAACGCTGTTTTGAATATATTATATGAAGTAAAACAGTCCATGAAGTCATTACATTTTCACATCTGAAGATTGGAACCCAAATATCCATCCAAAAAAGTGGAAGTCCCACCCCAGACACTGATAGAAAAATACCCCATGTCACATACAGGGACATGATATAAAACCCAGTAATGGTCCACATGGAGATTATCGACAAATCTGAGAAAGCATCCAAATATGCCTGAGGCATCTATAAGAAAGTGAAATATCAGTATGTAGAATAGTAAAGCAACAGATAGAGTACCGACGTCCATTGTTCCAAATACAAATTAAAGTACCCAAAATCCTTGAACAGAGAAAAACGCTAATCATGTGAGGAGTGTGATATGTCCAAAATATAAAAATACCATCAGACCATATCGATAAACCAACATCACTAGTTTTGAAGGCAGAGTGATAACATGTCAACACATAAAATAGTATCATAAAGCGGATACAGGAAATGTGCAGAGTCATGTACTATTGATATACGCCTCACACAAAAGCATCCATGATAGAGAAAAAATATGTATAAACCTAAGGTCGATTGTATGTTCTGGCTCGCTTGTTCCCGGAAATAAAAACCATCTGCAGAAACCCAGGCTCGCTTGATTCCAAAATTGGTAACCATCTGTTGCATCCGAGATGTAAGGTTCAGGCTCGCTTGTTTCCATTAGTAGCCCGCTACAACATCCACCCTGTTCATAGCAAAAAGGTTCCTGTAGATATATAGAGAAAGAGTATAATACGTAGACCATATAAACATGGCTCTGTATTTCAAAAAACAGGTTTAAAATAGAAACAGGGCAACATTTTTTTTTCCAATTGTTATGAACATAATTCGACCGTGAAATATTAATATAATAAACCACCCCGCAACGCTTCGACTATAAACAATCATATAAACATGGCTTTGTATTTCAAAAAACAGGTTTAAAATAGAAACAGGGCAACATTTTTTTTTTCCAATTGTTATGAACATAATTCGACCGTGAAATATTAATATAATAAACCACCCCGTAGCGCTTCGACTATAAACAATCATATAAACATGGCTCTGTATTTCAAAAAATAGGTTTAAAATAGAAACATGGCAACATTTTTTTTTTCCAATTGTTATGAACATAATTCGACCGTGAAATATTAATATAATAAACCACCCCACAGCGCTTCGACTATAAAAAATCATATAAACATGGCTTTGTATTTCAAAAACAGGTTTAAAATAGAAATAGGGCAACATTTTTTTTTCTAAGTAAAGTTAATCTATTAACAGTGGGAATAAAATTACACCGAAGTCAAAAACATTGCCTAGACTCATGGCAAATTTGTCATCAAAAAATCAAAAAATTAAGAAGACTGCTCTCATACGGGGAAACCAGTCTTGAACGTTTACAGAATTCAAAAATATTACAGAGGTCCAGCACAGTAATATAATCTAAAACATGCCCAATTAAGTGGGCCTGCGAAGCAAGAAAACCAAATTAACCAAACTACTCCTCCGGTGGTTCCTCGACGATTCGGCACCATCCTTCGGAAGGTCCAAGATCTAGAGGTGCTATCTCCACATTCACGCCACCGCTCCCCTCCTGAAGCCTCGAATGCTGGCTGGCTTTTTCTGAGCTCAGACCCGTCGGATGGATGCATTGTTCCTCCATTTGGGCCTCCTCACAGAAAACCATGGTGATTGAAGCTGTGATTCGTGGGTGGTTCAGAGAGAAATTAAAGGAAAAAAGCGCAGTGCACATCGTGGGAGAAGGTGAAGCGGTGGGGAAATGAGGAGCAGGAGAGCCCATATGGTGGCCAGATTCTAGAACCCGACCCCGCCCACTTCTAGTGTTTAGATAGTGACCTGCGGAATAATCACTAGACTGGGAAGATGACTCGGTTGAGGGGCTAGAGGGAGCGTGCAGGGGTTGACCTCTAGTGCTCCCCCTGTGGCAACGCATCTTTTGACGTAGGCGAGGCATGGGTGTAGTCTCAACAGTGGGCACAAGACGAGATGGAGAAGCATGATTCCAAGAAACCGAGGAAGACAGACACAGACCAGACCGAGAGAAAGGCAGATATGCACCAAGGTCTAAGAAGCAGTTCAGCTGGCCACTTCTCCTTCTCGTCACAGTGAGCAGGCAGTGTAACCCAGCAACCGGAGAGCATTTGCTATTCAAAGCTTGTGGCTCGTCTGAAAAACCATAGCGAAACGCCATTTTATCGACCCGATTGCAATGCAATCGAAGAACACCCGTCATAATTAATCTCTCATTAATGAGAGCTGAAGGCCGGATCATATTGGAGCATGCGGAATCGCTAACAGGAGTGGAGGTCCGATCTTGAACAGTGTTAAAACTTAATTAATGCGGATTTGATGTGAAAACCTTGGAACTTAATTGAACAACGTTAAAACTTAATGCGATTGATATGAAATTGCCACATCCATGTCCCATCGCCTTAAACGCCATCGAATGCACCTGCAGCCGGGAGCAGGGCAAGTTTTGATTGAGGACACGTGGCAGAAATTGATTGGAGCGGATCTTTGTTTGGGCCGCTCGCGCAGTGGAAATCCGGACCCGAAAAAGATTAGGGCGAATTTGATAAGAAATTCGCGTCACAACTCTCCCTCCGTACGCCAGCCCAACTTCGGACCCGAAAAAGATTAGGGCGGAATTCATTTGGTTTTCACGTCACAAAATTGGCCGACGTCAGCAGGCTATTTTGGAACGCGAATTTGGTTTGAATGATGGCTTATCGCTGTTTGAAGTCCGACGGGCTCGACTTAAGAACAATTTTGTTTGATCCCATCTTATAAAATTTGTGTTGGTTTTCTTTGATAATACACATATTTATAATAAATCATGGGAATACCACACTAAACATGTGGAAAAGTTATATAAATAACTATTGAGAACAATCATTTTTATGTAAAAATATCCAAATGTGCTTTTGGGAAATAAGAATTCGAGTATTTGGTTCATATTGTTTTAAAGGAAAGAGTGAAGTTGGAGCCTCAAAAGATGCAAGCTATTACAAAATGACCTATTCCTAAGAAAATCAAGGTTCTTAGAAGATTTTTTAGACTTACATGATATTATTGATAATTTGTTAATAATTATGCATGCATTTCAAGTCCACTCACATATCTCTTGAAGAAAATATCATTTATATGGAATGATGAGGCTACTTTGGCATTCTCTCTTTCAATGGATGCCATGATGTCTTCTACACCAACATCAGTTGCACCTACTTTTGGTAAAACATTCATAGTAGAGTGTGAGGCACTAGGACAAGGAATTTACGTAACATTAACACAATAAGGGATATCATTGGCTTTTAAAAGCAAGGAATTCAAGGAAAATATTTGGTGAAATCTACGTATGAAAAATAAATGGAAGCAATATTACATGCAATAAAAAATGGGGATAGTATATCATTGGGAGGTACTTTAAAGTCAAGATATACCATGATAGCATAAAGTATTTTTTGAAGTTATGATTTTCATTAGAAGATTAACAAAAATGAGGAGAAAAAATGCAAAGTTTTAATTTTGAGATAATCTGCAAAAAGGGTAAGGAAAATTTAGTACATGATGCTCTTTCTAAAATAGAAGAGGCCTCAAATTTATATCCAACTACATTTTCTATTCCTAGGTGGCTAGAAGAAGCTTTCCATAATGGAAAAATGACAATAGTACTAAACAAAAACTAAAATTTATAAAGGATGGGATGAACTCTATGGAGCATTGGGAGTGAAAGAGAGATATACTTTGGTGCAAATGTAGAATATTTTTATGCACACAAGCATATTTGAATAAAAAAATATTAAGGGAGTCCCATGTCTCTCTGATGGTAGGACGCAGGGTTCCTTAAAATATCTCAAAGGATCAAAAAATATATTTTTGGAAGGAATGAAGAAATATATTCAAAATTTTGTAAGAGAAGGTCAGGTTTGCATAATAAATAAAAGAGAGATAGTAAAATCTCTAGGGTTACTTCAACCATTCCACATACATATTGAAAGACTAGAAGATATATCAATAGACTTTATTACAGGGTTACTGAAATATAAAGGTAAGTATTACATTTTTGTGGTCATTTATATAGACAAATTTTGTAGATTTTTTTTGTAGACCTCAAAGTACATAAACAACAAGCCAAGTGGCAGAAGTGTCCGTGAAAGAAATTCATAGTCTTTATGGTTTTCCTAAAGTAATAGTAACAAGAAACTTTTGGAAATAATTATTTAATATGAGTGGAGAAACACTAGCTGCCATGAGTTCTACATATCAAACACAATCAAATGGTCAAATAAAAATAGTTAACAAATGTTTTTAAGGTTATCTACAATGTTACTCTTTAGAAAAGCAATCTTAATGGATGAAGTGGGTTCCTCAAGGAAGAATGGTAATATGATACTATCATACTACCTATCACACATCTACTAAAATTTCCCCATTTAAGGCCTTTTATGGATATCCAACTCCTAGTATCTCATACTTTTTGCAAGATAAGTCCAAAGTATAGGAAACAGAGTCACATATGGAAAATACTAAAGAAAATTTGAAAATTATTGTGGAAAACCTTCAAATGACATGAAACTTGATAAAACAACAAGGGGAACAACATTGAAGTGAAATATAATTTGAGGAGGGTAATTGGGTATTTTTTAGATTATAGCATTATAAGCAATCTTCATTCAAGAAAAATAAGAATAAAGAATTAGCTCAAAAATTTTATGGCCCTAAATAATTATTCATAGGATTGCACAAGTGGTATAGAAGTTATATTTTCCTTCTTCTTGCATTCATAAGGTTTTTCATGTATCTTGCCTAAAAAAGGTTTTGGGAAAAAATATTCCAATGTAAATAGAACTTCCAAAATTAGATGAAGAATGAAAGTTGATTCTTGAACCACAGAAAGTTATAGATAAACATTCTGTATCTCTTTGACATATAACCATTATGAAGTACCTAATCAAGTGGAAGAATATTCCTCTAGAAGAAGGTACATGGTAAAATTATCAATTCGTGATGAAATACCCATGGCTAAAGGGTTCGTTTGAAGTTTTGACAAAGGTTTTGTTATATGTTTTATATAACGCGCGGCGAAATATTTTATTGTTTGTTAATGTCCCACACAGTGATCAAATTTGAAGGGTAGGTCCGAATTTCAATTAGAAGGGCATATATCTATGTCGCCCTTCCATAATGAAAAGCTTAATTTTTTTTTTTT